>JAEQBH010004921.1:0-270000 GCA_016808115.1 Tetrastigma voinierianum | reverse complement strand
GTTGTCACGACGCAGCAATTCAAGTCGCGACTGCAACATGATGATTCTCAAGAAAAATGCTAAGTAAAAGCAAACAATAGGATTTCCAAGTCGCGACATACATTACAAAACAAAAGAGTCTAGGGGTAGTCGCGACAAAGAATTCATGTCGCAACTACCAACTTAAAAAAATTGCAAGGAACAATGTCGCGACAAAGAACATTAGGTCGCGACTCAAGATTGCAAAAACAAGGCAAAAGAATGTCGGGACAAACTTCCAGAGGACACGATAAACCTAACAAGTAGCGACAAAATTCTGAGGTTACGACCTGAATAGTGAGCTGGGCCATCTAATTTGGGGAAATCAACTTGAAGCCTTCACATCAAAAAGCCTCCAATTGTCGAAAAGGTATAAATAGGCATTCTCATGCTAGAAAGAAGCACTCTTCCTGAACCTAGATCTTTGGGGATTGAAGAAGACTCCAATCATAATTTGTGAGTAGATTTTCTTTTCTTTTCTTTCTTTTCTCTCGATCCGAACCAAAGAATCGCTTAGAATGTTGAAGATGGATTTATTTTTATTCTCTTTACCAATTTTATTTGCATCGCATGCGCAGCTAGCAGCTCGAACTAACAAAATTTATAAACCTAAACCTTTCACTGGTTGTACTTAGCTACTCAAAGATAAAGGGCTCTGTGGTCGAACTAAAGGATGGGTTTTCTTTGCACAAATGATTTACAGTGAGCTCAAAAAGGTGAATTTAAGTTTGGATTTTTGGGTTTTGGTAAAAACAGTAGGTTGAATGTTTGGAAACTAAAAATGAAATGAAATAAAATGTAAAATAGAACTCCTTGAAGTGTTAGGTCACTAAGGTTGATTCCTAGGGCAATCGAGGGCTCTGTGGTCCTTTCTCAAGGCTAGAGGATGACCTTATAGTCATTTCCTCAACCGGATCTTCATATATTTAGCTATAAAATTGACCCTTAATAAATATCCTTGAAATATGGCATCCACCGGCCATTGGGGCTAGTTTCGGCCATTAAAACACAGCTCAATTCGACTCACCTTACAAATTCGATCATAAATGATAACTGAACAACATCAATGGATTTAACATTACATCAAATGAGCCCAAAGCTTACTAAGTAATAAATAACCATTCAAGGTGACTCAAAAGGGAACAAACCTAAAGTAAAAATCGAGAACAATAATGAAGCAAAGGATACCGCTGAAAACATGGAACCTCTAGTCGCTTCAAATTTCGCAGACTCGAAGAACCTTCTCCTTCAAGGTGAGGGTTTCTAGTTGTTCATCCTCCAAGTTGTTATCCTTGGAGGGTGTTTGGCTAGTGAAAAGGGGAGAGAAAGTGAGAGAAAGTGGAGGAAAAAGAAAAGAAGCAGGAACTGCTGAATGGTTCCCGCTTAATTTTATTAATGAGCCAAAAAGAAGGGATCTCGTCTTACAGTGCACCATGAGCTTTTATACTACCCCCAGCCAAGCAAAATTACAAAAAAAAAAAACAAAACCAAAAGCTATTACAAGGGACAAAACGAGAAGAAAACCAAAATGGGACAACAAAAAGTCAAAAATCAAAAAGCAGCATGAACATTGCTTGACTTGAACAGTGTGCAGGAGGAAAATCTTTTCGCAGGATGTGAAATTTCGCAACCTGGGAAATTTTGCGGGTTGCGAAATTTCGCAACCTGCGAAATTCTCGTCGCAACCCGCGAAATTCTCGCAACCCTGCAAAATTCCTGCAGTGCTATATTTTTTTTCACTTTTTGCTCTTCTTTCCTTCTGCGATCTGATCTACAAAGATGAGTTCAACTCGGGTTCTTCTTGTTTGAATTGACTCGATAATTTTGGCCTTATTATCTTGCAAAAACTACAAAATAGCCACAAATGCGATCGCAGTATACTGGACCTTAATGTGCTAATCAAGCTTAATTACTACCAGATTAGCACCAAAAAAGTGCTCAAAACCTACAATAAACAAAATTAAAATAGCACTTTTGAGCGCGACCACACCCCCGAGAACCTACACACATTGCTAGTCCCTTAGCAATGAAAGAAAGAAAGAAAGAGCATGCAAAACAATATCAAAATTTATGTTTACAAAAAATGGTATTTCAAAAAGGGTGTGAATGAGTAATGCCTAACCCTCAATGAAAGTCATTGAAACCCTTGCCTAATAATTATCTCGAGAGAATGAATGCCATACGGAATTGAGTATCAAAAGAGCCTCTCTCTTGGTGAATCAATCAGAGAGTTCCACCAAAACCTAAGTGCTTCGTTTGATCGGCCAACAATAAACTCCGCTAAACCGCACTCTCCCAACCAAGCTATCGCGTCACCTAGGATACTAACCAATTTAAATAGATCAGACCCACTCTTATTCCAAAATCTCTTTTATGTTGTCAGTGCAATGATGAGGAATCGAATTTCACCAAAGTCCATGTAAAGGGGATATACCGATGATTCCAAACCAATTAAGGCTTAGGCACCAAGTCATAAGGATCTTTCGACCACTAACTCTTCGTGTTTCACTCGACTTTCGAATGATTTCGTGACTCCAGCACCCGCACCATAAACTCACCCATCCACTAAGGAAGGAGCACAAAGTCCATGACTTAGGCACCTAAGGCTTTAAAGACTTTTTCCATAGAATTTCTGACCGTTGCTCGTGTTTCAGCGCAAAGCTGCAATTTTTCTTTTCTTTTTCTTTCTTTTTATTTTTCTTTTCCATTCTTTTTATTTTGGAAGACACATTGGCCTTCTTTTCATGGGGGTTCTTAACCTATTAAAGGTAGTCAACGAAACTAGGGTAGGTTTTGCAAAGTTTAGGAGGTTAGGCAGTTTTTCAACTTATTGAAGAAACTTGATGTGCACAGTTTGTGGTTAGCTAAAGGTGGAAGCAAAGGTCAAAAGCAACCATAATTCAACTAATCATCCACTTAATTAAGCATGAAACCAATCTAACATCAACAGAATTGGACAATGTTTCAATTTTTCAAACTACAGGCTAGGCAAAACACAAAAATATATATATATATATATATATATATATATATATATATATATATATATATATGGGTGCAATTTTGGAATTGAAAAAGTGAGCTGTATAGTATGTATAAAAAAAATGTGACTAAATTTTCAGCTTTTCAAAAACAAACTAACAACTTCACAAACAAAACAAACAACTATACAAAAGGAAACTAAATAGCAAGTCATTAAACTTAACAAAATAGACTTGCTCAAAAACATAAAACAACACTTCCTTCCTTAACTCCCCCTAACCAAATTCAACATTGTCCTCAATGTAGCTATGGGATGGAAATTTAAGGGAGGAAGTGATACCTCCTTGATGAAATGTTCTCGTTTTTAGATAGGATACTTTGCAAGCTTTCCATCGACACCTTATTCACTCCGTTTGAGCTTCAAATGCACAAGTTTGGAGAAGAAAATAAAGGAAAAATAGTGACCAATTGGAGTATTTCGAAAATTTCGCCTTTATAAAAATTTCAAAAGTTTTTTTTATGGTTAGATTTAGATTCTACACTCTCTAATATTTCCAACGGTACCAAGAACATCTAAAACAGAGTTCGGATGAGAAAGTTATGAGCAAAACAAAATGGAGGTGTCAGAGGTCATAAAATTCGTGAACCCGCGAATTTTTTTTTTTTTTTA
The DNA here is from genome assembly GCA_016808115.1 of Tetrastigma voinierianum. Taxonomy (NCBI): domain Eukaryota; kingdom Viridiplantae; phylum Streptophyta; class Magnoliopsida; order Vitales; family Vitaceae; genus Tetrastigma; species Tetrastigma voinierianum. The sequence continues at coordinate 266,330 of JAEQBH010004921.1, read as the reverse complement.
AATAAATATATAAGATTAAATAATAATAATAATAAATATATATATATATATATATATATATATATATATATATTGTTTTTTTTAAATATATTATTATTATTATTATTTATATATATATATATATATATATATATATATATATATATATATATATATATATATATATATATATATTGGTTTTTTTAAATATATTATTATTATTATTATTATTATATATATAAATAAGTTAAACGATTTTTCTTTTGACATGCACTCGTGGATGTTTTGTCTTCTTCCCGTTTTCTCCTTACTACCACATATGTGATTTGCGAAATTTCACAATACGCTGAGTATAGGGGCTCTCCATTTTCGCAGGGGTTGCGAAATTTCGCAACCCTTGCGAAAATTGCTAGGTTTTGCTCTTTTGCTCATGCATCTCTCCTGCTTCAAATTTTTGGCCCAAATTGCAAAAATAAACACAGGAAAAAAAATTTTAAAAAACACAGAAAATTGAAAAATAATCAAAAAACAAAGATTAACTTAAAATTAGAGAAAATCTAAAAAGAAAAATTAATAAACCAAAATAAAATAAAGTAAAGTAGGAAAATTAAAACAAAAAGCAAGGGGGTTGTTAGCCTCCCAAACAAGTTTCTCTAACCTTGGAGGCTATTTGAACCGGTGGAGCTCAGAGAAATGCTAAGATCTCAGTGCTCCAAACTCGGGAACCAAAGACTCCAACCATCCGTCAGGCTACGCAAGATGAGTACCGCCAATGTCTTTGACGTGGTGGCGAAGGTCTGAACAGAGGCAAATAACTTCCTAAAATATTGCATAGTCAGCGAAAGTGGGATGACCTTGGCTTCAGCAGTAGGAATAGGTTCTTCAGTATAGTTGTGCCACAAAGTGTGGTACACTGGATACACTCGGGTCAAGAGAGGGTGTTGTCGGCAAGGGGCTTTAGTATTTAGCCATGGCACTAGGATTCAATTTTATGGGAATTGGTTGAAGCATAAGCTTTTTTTGCTCTTCCCCTGCTTCTTTTCCACTACCCTCCACCATGGTGTCACTCAGGCACTCTTCCTCTAGACTCTCTTCCTCTTGATGAACGTGCTGATTGGTGAGCCTTGAAATGGAGTTCTGTAGGTTGTCAATTTTTTGATCAATTTCACTTTGAAGCCCATCTAATTTTTGGTTCAAAGAGTTCTCCACGATATGAATTCTTTGACTTAATTGGGCATTGAATGTCTTCTGCTCTTCCACAAAGTCACCCACCAGCTTGGTAAGGTTCAGAATGGCTTGCTCAACTGGAGAGGTTGGCTGTGGTGGTTGAGGCTGAGGTGAAGAAGTATACTGTGAAGAAGCAAGAGGTGCATACTGTCCCCATGAGTGATTTAGGTGGTTCCCCCAACTAGGGTTGTAAGCATTTCCATATGGTGCATTTATTGGGGGAACCATGTAGGAGGGTGCACTCACCCATGGAGGGCTTATATAGTCCCTCATGGACCTATATGCATTAGGTTTTATCTCCATTGGGTACTGACAGTGTTGCTCTCCCTCTAGGTGTTCCATTTGATCAAAATTCAAGCCATAATGCACTCCTACAACAAGAACAGGGCAAGCGCAAGACAACAGAGAAACAATCCTACCACCTTTCTTTTTTTTTTTTTTCTTTTTTTTTTACAGTAAAATTAACTAAGAAATATTGATAGTAAAATGATAAAAATAGGTCTACTCATAACTCAGGATGAGGATCACAAGTGTTCAATTATATCAATACTTACTCTAGGCACATCCCGGCAACGGCGCCTACTCGATTCGCATGTGTTTGCAGCTAGGTAGCTCGAACCAAAAAAATTTATAAACCTAAACCTTCTAACATCGTAGCCTCTACACGCAAAGATAGCGACCTAGGCCTAACTCGTGATGGGCTTTCGCACAAATGATTTACAAAGTGGAGCTCGCACGTGAATTTAAGTTTGGATTTTGGTTTTGGTAAAAACAAAGAGGTTGAATGTTTGAAATCAAAATGAAAATGAAATAAAATGTAAAATAGAACTGAAGTGTTAGGTCTCGAGGCCTATTCCTAGGCACCGAGGGTTTCGTGGTCCTTTCCTCGTTGGGAGGATGACCTATAATCATTTTCTGAACCGATTCTATTTAGCTATAAAGATTGACCCTTAATAAATATCCTTGAAATTCGGGTGATCCATCGGGCTATTGGGCCATTTCTCAAATATTAAACATAGTCACTCGACTCACCTACAAATTCGGGATCATAAATGATAACTAACAAACATCAATGGATCTAACATTAAGCAAAGAAATGAGCCCAAAGCTTACTAAGTAATGTTCATTCATGTGACTAAAGGGAACAAACCTAAAGTAAAAATTGAGAACAAGAACAAGAAGGGATACCTACGTGAAAAACATGGAACCTCTAGTTGCCTTCAAATCCTGCACCCAGCAACCTTCTCCTTCAAGGAGGAAAGGTTTCTAGCCACTCATCCTCCAAGTTTTCATCCTTGGAGGGTGTTTGGCTAGTGAGAAAAAGGGATCCCATCTTACAGTGCACCAAGAGCTTATATACTGCCCCCAGCCAAGCAAAATTACAAAAAAAAACAAAACCAAAAGCTATTATAAGGGACAAACGGGAAGAAAACCAAAAGGATAAAAAGTCAAAATCAAAAGCAAAGATGAATGTGCTGATGGACTTGAATGAAGGTGTGGAGGAAAAGCTTTCAGGATGTGAAATTGCACCGCTGAATTTCCAGAGTTGCTAAATTTCAACCTTGCAAAATTCCTGCAGTGCTCCATTTTTTTTCACTTTTTGCTCTTCTTTCCTTCTAGGATCTTATCGTTTTGTATGCTCTTTCTTTCTTTCTTTCTTTCTTTGCTAAGGGACTAGCAATGTAGAAAGAGGTATGGCTGACAATTTCAAAGTCGCTATTTTGAACCCTGTTTATTTAAGGTTTTGAGCACTTTTTGTGTACTAATCATCGTAATTAACCCGATTTGCACATTAAGGCCCCTGTTATTATACTGATCGCATTTTGTGGCTAATTGTGTACTTTTTGCAAGATAATCAGGCCAAAATTATCGAGACAATTCAAACACGAAGAACCCGAGTTGAACTCATCAAGCAGGTGACGTATCCTAGAAGGAAATAAGAGAAAGTGAAGAAAATGGAGCACTGCTCATCATGCAAAGACTGCTCACCCTGGGCTACCACTGCTCACCGCTTTTTGACGCCCGGTCGTTTGTTACATTTTTTTGTTTCTTCCAAATTTGTCCTCAGAATAGCTTTTTGTTCTCGTTTTTTGTAATTTCGACTCGGCGCATATAAGCTTTACCAAGGGTCAGAAGATCAATCAATCCATCAATCGTAATCGATGAAGCTTTCAGCTTCCCGCCTTTCTCTTATGCTCCACTTTCTCATTTTCTTTTTTATTTTCTCGCAAATTAAAACACCTCCGAGGATGACAACTCTGAGGAGGGTTGGCTAAACCACTTCGCCTTTGAAGAGGAGGACTACCGGGCTTTGGAAGTGAGGTGTACTTCGTTCCTGTTTTAACGCAAGCAGTTATGAGCGTTTATGTTTCTATCTTTCAATCTAGGTTTAAATCCTCTTGAGATGCCTTGATTGACCAGTATTTGGCAATCTTTTTGGGTTCAATGGATGCTTATTGCTAGATCCACTGAGATTCGGCTAGTTGTCTTCTATGAGTCACTGTAGTGTAGATCAGGGGACATGTTTTCACTGTCCAGGAGCATATATGCTCAATAAATGCTTTGTTTCAAAAGGAAAAATGTTACGGTTCATATTTTAAAAGCCAAATGAAGATCCGATTCGGGAAATGACTATAGGTCATCCTCCCCAACGCGAGGAAAAGGACTCGGGAACCTTTCATTTACCTTAGGACCTCAAATCTAGTAGCCCAATGCTTCAAGGAGTTCTTTTTCTTATTTTTCTTCATTTTATTATCAGCCTGCAACCATCCAACCCTCACTGTTTTTAACAACACCCCAAATCAAAACTCGAAATTACCCGCCAATCAATCAGAGTCATTTGTACTAAGAAAACCCATCCCCGAAGTTCAACCTAGACTACTATACTACAAGAGCTTTGCTACTGTGAGGAGCCTTACTTATATAAATTTTGTTGATTCCGAATACTCCATCGTGGTACCTAATCAAAGATCCAGGAAGTTTTACCATTCCCTACACGATTGGGAAATATTTATTCAAGAAAGCTTTATGTGACTCATGTGCCAGCATCAACTTGATGCCCTTATCAATGGTACAGAGGTTGATTTTAGGGGAACTTACTCCAACAACAATTACACTGCAAATGGCTGATAGGTCAATGGCACAACCAGAAGGAGTCCTTGAGGATGTGCTGGTCAAGGTAGGGAAATTCATTTTCCTTGTTGATTTTGTTGTCATGAGAATGGAAGAAAACACGCAAGTTCCTCTATTGTTAGGAAGACCTTTCTTAGCAACTGGAGCTACTCTAATTGATGTCAAGAAAGGTGAGCTAACCCTAAGAGTGGGAAATGAAGCAGTGCACTTCAACCTCAACAAAAGCTTGACATAGTCTGATGCTGATGAAGAAAATTGTATGGCTGTAGAAAACTTTAGTCTAGTAAGTCTAGAACTGAACTCTGATTGTAGCATTCATCATTCTATCAATGAAAATGAGATGAATTTCTAGTATCTTAAGAGTGTTGATTATGAATTGCTGCATTCCAGTTTGCAATATATAGAAACGGTCTTGAGTTTGAATGAAAATCGTACAGAAAATTCATGAAGCAAGGAAAAGAAAGCAACTGAGCAAGAAACCAAGGCGTATGGGTCATATTGAAAGAATTAATTTTAATATCCAAATATGATTTCTTAGAACCAAAAAGACCAAACCAGTTGATTATATCTCGCTTTATCGACCGAGAAATTCAAGAACATAAATCAGCAAAGATCCTATGAAATACAAGGAAGTAATTGTTTGGTCAATTGAAGACCTCAGGGGTATCAACCCTTCTATTTGCATGCACAAAATTCTGCTAGAAGATAATGCAAAGACTTCAATTGAACACCAAAGGAGACTAAATTCAGTAATGAAAGATGTTGTAAGGAAGGAAGTGTTGAAATGGTTAAATGCAGGCTTCATTTATGTAATATCAGACAGCTCTTGGGTAAACCCAGTTCATGTGGTTCCCAATAAGGGTGGACTCATTGTAATCAGAAATGAAATGAATGAACTGATTCCTACAAGAACTGTGACATGATGGAGGGTGTGTATAGATTGGCGTAAAATTGCAATACTACAAATCAGAAATATCATTTTCCCTTGCTCATTGATCGATGTTGATAGGTTAGTTGTGACATCCTTCACTTATGTTTTCTTAATGGATATTCTAGATAGAACTAAATTGTTACTGCACTGAGGACCGTATGTTCATTACATGACCTTATGGTACTTTTGCTTTTAGAAGAATGCCATTTGGGTTATGCAATGCTCCTACCATATTTCAAAGATGCATGATGTTTATGTTCTCATATTTGGCAGAGGAGGTTATGCAGATATTCATGGATGATTTCACAGTTTATGGATCAAGTTTTGAACATGGCCTACAAAATTTAGGGACAGTATTTCATAGGTGCCAGGACAAGAATTTAGCTTTGAATTGGGAAAAATGTCATTTTATTGTAACACAAGGCATAGTCCTTGGGCACATAATTTATGCAACAGGGTTGGAAGTGGACCAAGCAAAAGTTTCCATCATAAAGACTCTTGGGACTTGCTGGTTTTTATAGAAGATTTATCAGAGACTTCTCAAAAATTACAAGACCATTGTGTAGATTACTAGAAAAGGATGCCAAGTTTAATTTTAATGAGTCCTGCCAATCTTCATTTGAAGAGATCATATCCAGGTTAGTTGAAGCTCCCATCATGGCCAAACTAGACTAGACTAAGGAATTTGAGATTATGTGTGATGCCAGTTATTATGCAATGGGAGCTGTATTAGGACAAAAAACTGATAAGATGTTTAGGGCCATATACTATGCCAGCAAAACCTTTAATGAAGCTCAAGTGAACTACTCAACTACTGAAAAAGAGATGTTGGCCATGGTATTTTCATGTGAAAAATTCAGGTCCTATATATTGGGATCCCATGTCATCATCCATACTGATCATGCAGCAATTAAATATTTGATGGCAAATAAAGAAGCTAAGCCAAGACTAATAAGATGGGTATTGTTGCTGCAGGAATTTAATCTAGAGATCAAAGACAGGAAGGGTTATGATAATGTGATAGTTGATCACTTGTCAAGAATTGAAAAAATTACTATAAAAGAAGAGGGAACAAAATTAGCAGAAAATTTTCCAGATGAGCAGTTATTCCAGTTGTCATTCAAATCACCCTGGTATGATGACATTATCAATTTCCTAGCTTGTGGTGTGATGCCACTAGAATTCAAATACCACAGAGAGAAAGAAGCAAGACCTGGTATGTTTTATATATATAATATCTTATCATATTCAAAAGAGGAGCCGATATGATAATCGACGCGCTTTAAAGTGAACAAGGCAGAATCTTATATGAGTGTCATGCATCACCATATGGATGACATTTTTTAGGAGACAAAACTGACCATAATATTCTCCATTCAGGATTTTATTGGCCTACCATATTCAAAGACTATTTTGAATGGGTGAAACTTTGTGATCAGTGCCAGAGAATGGGAAGTATAAGCACAAGACATGAAATGCCCCCAAGGTATTTTCAAAGGTAGCCATTTGATGTGGGGAATAGGATTTTATGTGGCCTTTTCATCCTGCCATTTGGAAATCACACACAGCTCCTAGCCGTGGATTATGTCCAAACGGGTGAGGGCAACAATTTCAGTCTCAAGAATGATGCTAATGCTGGGGCCAGGGTTCTTACAGAGGAATATTTTGAGTAGATTTGGGACACTCAGAACTATTATTAGTGATGGAGGAAGCCATTTTAAAAAACAAGGTGTTTATAAACCATGAGCAAATATGGAATCAAACACATCATGAGTTTGGCTTATCATCCTCAAACAAATGGGCAAGCTGAGATTTCCAATAAGGAGATAAAGAAAATTCTGGAAAAGACTGTAAGCTCCAGCATAAGAGACTGGTCTCTAAAGCTTGATGATGCATTGTGGGCATACAGAACTGCATATAAAACTCCCATAGGAATGTCCCCATATAGGATTATCTTTGGTAAACCTTGTCACCTCCCTCTTGAATTGGAATACAACGTTATGTGGGCCATCAAGAAATTGAATTTTGATTTCAAGGCTACTAAAGAGGAAAGATTGCTCCAACTGAATGAATTGGAAGAGTTGAGAAATGAAGCTTATGATAATTTCAGGATTTGCAAGGATAAGACAAAGAAATGACATGATCAAAAGATTTTGAGAAGGGAATTTAAAGCAGGAGATCAGGTCCTGTTATTTAACTCCAGACTAAAACCATTTCCAGGAAAACTGAGATCAAAATGGAGTGGTCCCTATACAGTAGTGGCAAGTACAACCTTTGGAATAGTGACATTGAAAACTAATACTGTGAAGAATTCAAAGTGAATGGTCAAAGATTAAAGCATTACCTTGGAGAGAAGATAATTGAAGGCTAATTCTAAGTTCTGAGTTAAAGAATTTGCTAAAACAAAATAATCACAACAGCAAGTCCAGCTAAGGACTCAAAACTGAGTAGCCAGGGAGGTGCACCCATACAATAGTTTATTTTATGTTTATTAGTCAATTAAATTGTTTGAAATGCAATTTTTGGTTTTTAAGCTAGTATTTTTTTTTTGTGATCAACAAGGGTATAAACAAAAATGGAGTCCCCAACTTACCGCTTATAATGCAATACAAGACCAAAAGGAAGTATTATTCTCTATTATTTATTTTAGAGAATGCATGATTGAAGTTTGGGGGAATTGAAATTTTCAATTCAATATTGAATTTGATGTTCTGATGAGCTGATTTGTTGGATATTTGAATGTTGAATATGAATTGTTTTGATTTAAATTGGATGTCTTGAAGTGATCTTGTTTGAATGTGAATTGTTTATGGAGACCTGGAAAATTTCTTGGTGGCGACAAACTTTTGAGGTCGCGACCATGTTCTGAATTGATAACATTAGAATTAAGAAATTTCGTGTCGCAACATAAGTCTTATGGTCAAGACCAAAAGGAGGTCACAACATTAATTCCTGGATCGCAACAGCAGGTGTGAATATGAATAAGTGATGTAAGACACGATGTCGCGATAGTATAAATTAGGTTGCGACCAGGAATGACTGAAGAAAGAGAAAGGCATGTCGTGACATCAAATTTATTGTCAAGACCATATTTCTAGTCGCGACATACCTAAGTAGGTCGCGACCATAATTCTCTAAATCCCAATAGTTCTTAGAAGTTGAATTCAAGAGAAAAGAACAATTATTGGAGCAGAATCTGAGACAGAGAGAAGAATAATTGAAAGAAGAGATGAAGAAAAGGGAGAAAGAATTTGGAGAAAAGATGAAGGCCAGTTTGGAAGCCTTCTACAACAATCAGTTCATAAGAGATGAAGAAGTGCTCACCATTCTGAGAAAAAGAGAAGCTGAAATGAGGCACATGGAAAAGATAGAAGCCTTCAAATACCCGTATAAAAAGCAATCTAATATTCGAGGTTAATGAAGGAAAGAGACAAGGAGTTTGAAGATAATGATGTACAGTAAAAATCCGCATGAGAGCTGATTTAATCAACAATAATTTGTCAAATATGCTAGGTTGTATTTCTCTGAAAGTTAGAGAGCACAAAGGAATAAGGTGGGTCAAATCAAGATCGCTGGATCACTCCGTAGAGTTTAAAATGATATAAGATCTAATCACAAGGAAGAGCCTGCACCCTCTTAATGTAGTGCTACAAGATACGACCTTTCAAAATTTTTTCCTTGTTTGGCAAGCTTTGAATTAGAGCCTCCCAACATCATACCTTCTAAATCTTATAAGAGAAGGAAGTAAAAGGGCACAATCTCACTTTTCTTTTTCCCATTGTACTCCTTCGTCATCATTAATAGAAGCTCATAAAAGTGTCTTGTGAATTGTTATGAAAATTTGATCACTTGGTTTGTTGCTTTCAATAATATTGCAATCAGAACATATATATTGTTGAACTGCTTAATTGGGACCTGGTTGTTGAATAAGTTTGAGAAAATGTGAATTGTTTGGGTGTATTGATCTGAGTAAGTGAAGTGGGTTGATTGTGTCATGCGTAGTTTGTCTGAAAGGAATGGTTATTATATTCAAGCTTTTATTGGTAAAATGGCATAACAAACACTGATTAAATTCAAACAATACTGTGAGAGAAATAAGAGTAGGCTTCATTGAACTGAAGTAAGAAGTTGCAGTTTTAGTTTAAATCAATTTAAAATTAAAGAATTAGGAAAAGGTAAACAATTGAAAGAACATATGAGACTCTTAAATCTATGTGTGTAAATAGTTGAGTCAGTGTAAATCCTGGAAAAATATCACACATGGTCCATTAAGTCCTTAATAAATTGAAAAAGATTAGGGACATCTTCTAGGGTGATTCACAGTCAAGGGTACAAGGTCTAAGAACTTGTTAGATTATTGGTCAAGGCAAAATCCTAGGCAAAAACAACTGATAAGAAATGATAGAGGCCCTCTTTGGAAGTTTGAACCTTTTTCAAGCCTACCCTCATTATATGCAGATGCATACACCCTAGTTCCAAGCTTTGAGCCAAATATGCCTAACTTCTTCAAATAACAGCAATTAGAAACCTGAAATCCCTTCCTAAAACTAATCCTCCAGCAAAGAACCCTAAAATTACCAAGTTTTCAGAACAAGAAGTTTAATGTGCAGAAGGGAACAAGATTGGGGGAATATACTTCTTACAGATTGCATGGAAGTATTAGACAAAATCAATTGAAAGATTAGAGGGGGAGAAAAAAAAAAGTCAATTAAAAGGGAATAAGTTTTGTCTTGTGGCCTATCTCTCTTGAACAATTAAGTTCGTAGGGGTGTTTCAACACCTAGTACCTTAATGTCAACTGGTATGGAAGTTGCTAATCCAAAGTTCTCTAAGAGTGATAGAAAGCCTAAAAAGACAAAACATTGCACTATTCCTAAAACTTTGACAAGACAACAAGAACAAAAAGAATGCCAGAAAAGGGAACTGGGCTGATAAATATGAAGGTGGAAATCAAAGAGGCCACAAGATTCAAGATGATACAAAAAAGCCAAGTCTGGGGGAGTTATTAAAGTTCACATTAGTAAGAAAGAAAGGGATGAAAGAAGAAGGCTATTAAGTAGAAGTGAATAGTGGAATCTGGGTAATTTTCAGCCTAAACTTTCCAATTGTCTACCCAATTACCGAAGCCTAACATTACAAGCCAAAATTAACTCATTGATCTTGAAGGTTGGATTTGCTTACATTAGTGGAGATCAATATGAAAAACAAGCCTATGGGACTTTGACTAATCTTTCAAGGAGAATCCCAAAAGATTAACTAATCTAACAAGGAGAAAAGGAAAGAAGACCAACACACACGCACAAAACAGGATTGCTTGACCGTGTTGTTTACAAGATAGATTCATTAGTTTATTCGGTGATAGAGGTCAAAACCACTCCTTTTCTTAGATGAAATCTGAAGCTTGAAATAATACTGCAACCTACTAATTTCAAGTCAATTGGTGGAATCAGAAAAGATTGTAGTTAGAATAGAAAAATGTCCTTAAAAATAAAGTTCAATTGTTTGAGGACAAACAAATCTTTCTTTTCTTTGCTTGGGGACAAGCAAAATTTTAAGTTTGGGGGAATTTGATGAGTCAAAAACTCAATGATTTTTAATCAATTTTTCTGATTAGTGTTACCATGTAATTACTTATTTTTATGCAGAAATTGGGAGATTTTACCAAATTTATATTTTGCAGATTTTTATAGAAGAAGCTACAATTCTAGTAAAAATCTATAAGAAAATGAGATCAATGGTCAAGCAAATTGTCATTTACATACAGCTTGAGGTCAACAACAAGGAATTCATTATTTAGCAAGCTAAGCCACGACCTGAGTGATAATGTTGCGACAATTCTGTAAGACAAAGGCTTCAAGTGTGTCACGACATCCTTGTGATCCGTCGCGAGAGAGAAAATTTAAGATTGCACAAACGACGCCGCAACAGAACTTACCGAGGTCACGAAGAATCAAAGAAGACAACTCGTGTCGCACGTATAATTAAGGTTGCGACGAGAATGGATGGTCGGACTAGCCGATAAGGTCTCTAATCGTAAAAATGGATAAGTTAGACAAAATATAAGCCGGCACCGCCGAGGTCGCGACAAGGATTTCATGTCGCGACATTAAAACGAGCTCAACAGTTAAAACATGTTGTGACTAAGTTTGAGCAACTGGGACAAGAACAAGGTAAGAAGGGCCACCACACAATCGCAACAAACTTTCTAGGTCGCGACCAGAAAAAAAAGCTGAATTAAGTAGAAACTGTTGTGACTTAAAAAATGAGGTTGTGACAAGATTGGAAAAAAGAACGGTCGCGACATGCTTTTGAGGTCACAACAGGAATTGCAGTAAGAAAAGAAATGGCCTTATCGCGACCTAGTTCCCATGTCGTGACAAGAAAATAAACAGATCAGTAGTTGAAGTCGCAACTTGCATGAAGGCAGAAAACAAGAAATGGTGTCACCATGCAGCGGGAGGTCAGGACTAAGGATCAAATCGGGCTTACAACATAAATGGTGTCGCGACATGAAAAGTCATCGCAACACGACCAGTAAAAGGAAAGATGTCAGTCAATGACACAAACACTGAGACAAAAAGTCGCCGCTACGAGAATCAAAGCGGCTAGAAAGGTGTTGCGCACAAAGAAACTCGTCGCATACATCATTGGGTTAAAGGAAGAAAATCCAGTCACGACACATCATTCAGCAAAGGAAGAAAAAGCCAGGTCGCGACATGAAATTGTGGTCGCGACACAAATACCTAGGAAAAAGAAAATGTGGTCACAACAAGAGTCATCACTACTGGCAACTAAACATGGTCACGACACAGCAATTCATGTCGCTTAATGCAGTCATGATGATTCTCGTGAAAATCACAAGTAAGTAAAGCAAACAATAAGATTCAAACGCGACACATGACAAAACAAAAGAGTCAAGGGGTAGTCGCGACAAAGAATTCATGTGGCAACCACAAACTTGAGAAAACTGCAAGGAACAATGTCACGAAAAAGGACATCGGGTCGCGACTCAAGATTGCAAAAACAAGGCAAAAGAATGTCGTGACAAACTTCTAGAGGACACAATATACCTAACAAGTTGCGATTGCACTCGAGGTTGCGACTGAAGAGTGAGTCAGCCTTCTAATTTGGGGAAATCCACTTTGAAGCCTTCGTGATCGTGACCCAAGAATTGCTGAAAAGGTATAACAGGTGGCTCCGCATCAAGAAGAAGCAAATTTCTTCCGAACCCGTGATCTGGGAGATTGGAAGAAGACTGATTCGCTTAAGCCAAGTAGTGTTCGAATCAATAAAAAATTTATAAATCAGGATTCCTACTATCGACGTATTAAAGCTACTGGCGATAGTACTCTAGGCCGAACACGCTGATGGGTTTTCTTCGTGAGAGAAGAGCAGTTCATTGAAAATTCTGTTTTCTCGTCGATTTATAGGGTTTGTGAAAAACAATGTGTGTGAATGGTTGAAAACTGAAATAACTAAAGTAAAAAGTTAAGAGAATTCCTTGAAGTCTCGGGCCACTAGGCTTAGGGTTCTAAGTTAACCGACATGTCCTCGGGGCTTTTTCCTCGCGTTGGAGATCATGACATATACTCATTTCCCGAACCGGATCTTCATTTAGCTTTCAAACCTAAACCCTTAAAGTTTTCCTCTTCAAAGATGGCATTAAATTGGGCATAAATGTCCCTAATGGTGAGAACATATCTCAAAAACCTACCCTTCAGTAACTAATAGGAGACAACTAACTAGGTGTCAGTGGATCTAATGAAAGTATCCATCGAACTCCAAAAGCTGCCAAATACACACACATAAGAGTACGCTCGAGAGATTTTAACTCTAAGGTGAGAAGCAGAGCACAAATAATTTAAATGCATACATGAAGAGCATGAGAACATGCAAATAAGCCCAAAATTAGCACCCAAAAGAGCCTTCCCTTCAAGGATCGGGGAGGGTTTTAGGCTGGCATCCCTTGATTTGTCATCATCAAGCGGGTGTTCGCTACCAAGAAAGTGCAAGAAAGTGAAGGGAGAAGAAGAGAAAATCACCAACAGCAGAGGGAGAGGAAGCTTCATGCCAAATTTCCTTGATTTGATTACAAGCAGGACTGAGCTTATATAGGTGCTCAGTATAAAGGAAATTACAAAAGTGTGCTAATGAACCAAAATTACATGAGGGAAAACTTGTATAAAACCACAAAAAGGCGAGTCAAAAGCAAAGCCAATCAGCGAGCAAAGGTTGCACCCTCGTAACCTCGCGAAGCCGGTGTGTTGCCAATTTTTGCAACCCTTAAAATTTCCACAGCTTGCTTTTCCCTTCTTCAACAATTTTGCTCTGAATTTCCTCTTATACAATCATGCACCTTCGAATTTGGCTCGGGTTCATCGTGGTTGAATCGAATTGAAGATAATGAGGCATTTGACCTTCAAAACTACTAAAAATGGCTACAAAATGTGATCAATGACAAAGCCGGGACCTCAATGAATCAATTAGGTTATTAAAGTCGATTAGTACACAAAAAGGGCATAAAACCTGTTATAAACAAGGCTCGAAACTGCACTATTCGGGGTACTAATACTCCCTTAACCCGACTCATCATAGTCCCTTTAGCAATGATAAAAGAAGGAATATTCACGTGATATGTTTTTGCAAAATGGACTGCTTGTTCAAGATGTGTGTAAAGTGATGCCTGACCTTAGTATGAAAGCTCGGGACATCGATAAAAACCAGCTTCGAGAATGAGTGCCAATAAAGAATGCTTTAGAGTGCAGCATTCCAAGAAAATCAACCTTTAAATTCCACCAAAATCTAAGTGTTTAGGTGATCAAGCCAGGCACCACAAGCTGCAAGTTATTTCACTCCCCCAACCAAACTATCAACGCCTTAGATCATTTAATTAACCCAATAGATTCAGCCTACACTTATTTCATACTTCTATTGTATTGTAGGGCACAATGTCAAAACTCTGATTTCACCAGTCCGTGCAACGGGATCCACCGATGACCTCCTAACTAAAGTTTAGCATCAAGTCAAAGGATCTTTCGACTCATTAAATTCATGTTTCTGCCCCGATTAATGATTTCGAATCCAAAGATCATCAGAACACTCCCGAAATATAAATTTAGTCGTTACATGTTTAGGTATTTTGTAAGCATGATTTGACTATTTCGTGAGTTAATGCAAACACGGGGAAACGAGACCGGAAAGTTGTTAAAACTTACGACAATATATGTAAATTGTCCAAAAAAGGGCTTGGTGCTATAATTTGAAAAGACTATGGGCCAAAGAAGAAATAATTGAATCTGCTTGTGTAATTCCTAGCAGGAGGCCAAAAGCAATAGTGCAAACTTAACCCAAAAATGGGTTTTTGGAGGGCCAAACATGGCCTTAGCAAACATGGATTAAAAAGACCAAAATTTGGTCTCCAAAGGGCAAAAAGAACAAACCGTGAAGGAAGAAGGGGAGAAGAGGAAGAAGAAGAGAAGAAGGAAGAAGGAGGATTCAAGCCAAGATCAAGCTAAGGTATGGAACTAATCTCGAAGTGGATGACTGGGGCTTCCAAAGTCCGGCCCTCTTAGGGCGGTGGGCCTCCAGTCGGCCCGAGATGCGAAGGAGCAGCAGCAGTGTATCAACCTCGTATGATATTTCCCTCAAGGGGGCCACAGAGGAGGAACCCTCACACTGAAGAAAGAGCAAAGGTTCTAGGACAAGAACAAGTGGTGGGAAGCAAATGATTTATTACTGAGGGGCCCGCAGCAGCAAGCTTAGGGCCTGCGCCGGCCGTACGGGCAGAGGAGGGCGCCGGCCAAGAAGGAGGCGGGGGGTCGGGCTACCGAGCCGGGGCCTGGAGGAGGTCCCTGGCAGGGGAGGCCCTAGCGCACCTGCGGCCAGAAGGAATGAGCTCCTCTAGTCTTCGCCATTGTCGGGCCTGAGGGAGAGCAACTTTAGAGGAGATGGGTTTTTCAGAAACTGGAAGGATGAAGTGAAATGAAAATGAAAGAAAACAAGGGTTTATATAGGGGAGGAGGGGTAGGTGGGAAGACATGATCAAGTAATGGCATTTAGTATCTTATTAATTAATTGCTCAAAAGATTATAATTTAAATGCAGGAGCGTGAAAACGGAGGGTTGCGTGGTACTCATAGCTGTTAAAAGAAGAGTCATAGGAGACAATGAACAAAGGCTGCCAGGATGCGACTTTTGCAACCCTGCTAAATTTTGCGTGTTGCGAAAATTTTCATAACCTCGAAATTCTCGTGCAAATTTTGCCCCTATACTCGAACACCTTAACAAAGACAAGACCAAAAATTATGAGAGGGGCTAAGCTTCGAAAATAAGGAAATTTACTATTTTCGAAATTAAAGGATATTAATGAAAATCCTAACTTAAAATTGAAATAAAATAAAAACAAAATCTTATTAAAATTTGAGTGGTTTCAGTTCCCGCTGAACCACTCCCTCAAGAGGCCGTTAAGAGGTTTCTGACGGTCAAGGAGGAGAAGACCTCATGTCATTGTGAGGTGTGATGCTTGAGTCTAACTCGCTCTCGTTGTTAAGCATTATGCTCGGGTGGTGGCTGTGGCATGAAAGATGCAGGAAGGGTGACTGATGCAATTGATCCTTCATTAATCAAGCCATGGTTCTTTGCACCCTCCCCGCAGCTTTACGTTAATCGTGCTTTCCTAAGCACTGTGCTACCTCGTGCAGACTTCTTTCCGATTTCTCCGTCCTCATCCTCAGCTGGCTTATCCTTGTTACTCAAGTGAAAAATGTTGAGCTCCAAAGTCATGTTACCGAAGGTGAGCTGCATAACCCCATTCCGAAGTTGATTATAACGCATTAGATGTGGCCAAAAACAGCTTCCTAAGTATGATGGGCACTCGTGAGCGCCTTCGCCATCGGGCTCAGATCAAGAACCACAAAATCCACAGGATAGTAGAATTTGTCTATCTTTACCAAGACATCCTCAACTATTCCTTTTGGTATTTTCACTAATCGATCCGCTAAGGATAGGGTGATGTTGGTAGGCTTCAGCCTTCCCAAGTAAACCTAACTGATTTTATTAATCGAGTACGGGCAAGAAGTCGACACTAGCTCCCAAATCCAGCAGTGCCTTATCTATGTAGGTCCTTCCAATGTTGACTGAAATGGTGGGGGTCCCTGGATCTTTATATTTAACCAAGGTTCTGCACTGGATGATAGAGTTGACTTGCTCTGTTAGGAAGGCTTTCTTGTCAATGCCCAACCTCTTTTGACTGCGGCACAAGTCCTTAGAAATTTCAGACAGGTCTAACCCGTTTGATCATGTCAGGCGTAGTGGATGTTCACTTTAACCCACTCAAGCAGCACTCTAGGATGCCTTCTTGCTTAGGAAGCCTTCTTTTTGGCTCTCAAAGGCTAGGAAATAGGAGGCATGCTTTTCATCGAACTTTAATGAATATGTGTCTGTGCCCTCTTCCTCCCAAGGTCTCCGGTTTTTCGCGTAGGTTTGTGCATCGGCTGCCCAATTTCCTACCAATTTCAAAGTGATAATGGCATGGACTTCATCCATTTTTCCAGCTCACTGGAAAAAGCTTCTAGTTCATGCACTTCTGTGATCGGGCGTTGTCCGGTAGCGGAACCTCCCTTTCTCCCCGCGCTGCACTTGTTGCCGATCGTCAAGCCATCACGGATGACTGCATGGTATCAATTTTCGATGAGGCTTGTGAAGCTCCATCGATTCTTTTGTCCATGGAGCTTACCTTTTCTATTCTTGGTTAATCTGAGCATTGATAGTTTTCTTATCCTCTACAAAATTTCCCACCACCTTGCTCAAATTCCTTGACAGCTCACCCATGTGTGATGAGGTCGGTACGTCGAGTTGACCCTGGGGAACATATACTTAGAGGCCCAGCTTCCCGCACTAGGTTGGGGTGGTTCTCCCCACTGGGATTATAAGTGTTGCTACATCAGTATCAATTGCGCCTGCTATTCCACAACATTTGTGGATTAGTACCCAAAAAGCGTTATTTCGGAGCCCTATTCAAGATAGGTTTTGAGGCCACGCACTAATCATATCAATTGCCAATTGATGTGTGCGTCCACTTAGTTCACTAATTCCATTTCGAGATTGTTTCTGGATAGTTTCAGGTTTTTAAGAACTTCAACTTAAGCTTAGTCTTATTGGTGTCAATGCAAGAATCTCGATGATTTCACCGAGCCAGGCGATGAAATATCAAGATTCAAGAAGAATTGAAGGCAAAAGTGATGAATAAGAAGAGGATGCAAAGTGAGCAAACAGAAGCAGGAGTAATTCCCAAGATTTTTCGCTATGATTGCAAAATTCACTGGGATTAAAATTTAATCATAGCTTAAAATTCTCGTAATCTATGCGAAATTAAAATTTTCTACAGTTAGTTAAAGGCTAGGCTAGCGAAATTTATCAGGCCTAGCTAAATCTTCCACTCTCAAGATCTCACAAAAATTTTCGCTTAGGCTACCAAATTCAATCGTTACTCCATTTTCGCTATCTCTCGTAGAATTCGCTAGGCTAGCGAAATTTCCCGCATAGCCAACTGCACTCGTGTTTTGGTATATTTGATCCCAACGACCACGCTTTGATGTATTACCATTTTGACCCTTATGTAATCCTCTTCATATTTTAGGTCTTTTGTATTTTCACCCTTTGGGTTGACTATATAAACCTCACCTTTTTTGTAACCCTTCTAAGCAACTTTTCATTTTATAAAGTTTTCCAAGAGCTTTCATTTTAGTCTCATTTTCGCTTCTCTTCTCTCTCCTTCTTTCTTCATTTTTCGGCTGCCAAACACCCTCGAGGATGACAACTCAAGGATGCTTCGGCTAAGCCTCATAGCTTTGAAGAGGAGGGTGGCTAGCTTCTGCTTTGGGGCCGCTTGGCAGTTGTCTCTCGCTTTGAATGTTGGCTGTGTACAGCATTTATGGTTCCCAACTTTCCAATCTGTGGTTTAATGCCATTTAATATCTTTCCTGGTCAATACTTCTGTCACGCGAGTTTCTGTGGCATTCTCTAATGTTAGATGCACCGACATCCTTTAGATGTCATTTACGAGCCATTGAAATGAGGTTAAATGTTAGGCCTTAACCGAATGGGACTTCTAATGCTTAGTACTTGGTTTTGACTCCAAATGGGGAGTGGTTCTAGGTTAGGTTTTATAGCTAAACAAAGATCCGGTTTCTTGGCCACTTGTGTCATTTTGGTCTCTAACGCCAGAAATAACCCGAGGACATTTTAATAGGCCCTATGTTATCAAGCTAGTGACCCAAGCCTTCAAAGTTACCATTTCACACCCACTTTAAACCATTACGGTTAGTCAAGGAACATACAACCCCATCAAGTAACAAATCCGGCATCCAAAACAAAAAGCCTTCACTCATTTTCAAAACACTGATGTTAATCATTTGTGGGATGAAACTCATCCTCGTGTTCGACCCTAACGCTTATACTGGGCAGTGAGTTTGACTACTAGCAAAGAGGGAGGAACTTAGAATAGAATTTTGTTGATTCTGCATCACCCTACCGTGGGCACGAATCAATTTGCATTTTCAACCATCAAATCCCTTACTGAGGGAGAAATCGGACAATGTTCTCCTTTGTGACCGGTAGATTGACAATTGAAACATGGTTGGTTAGATGCCTCAATCACTGCCCGTACCTCCTGCTGGTTTCTCTGTTCAAGTTCTTCCATCCTTCTGTTCAGGGTGGACAACTTAGCCTTTAGTTCCACATCCTCCGTCAGTGAATAAATGCCTCCCCTCGGGTTTACTGTTGGTTTTATTCTCTCTACCTCCCTTGGGTTCGGCTCATCCCATCCCTTGGAGGTTTCAGCCACGTAGTTCAAAAAGTCCATGGCTTTATCAGGATTTTTGCTAAGGAAGTCCCCTCCACACATGGTTCCAGAGTTGTTTCAACATGACATTCCATCGTGTGTTTCGCTCACTAAAGATCCACGACAAAGCCATGGTGAGGGCACAACATGGTCTCAAGATACCTTTCCCAAGATCGATAAAATCTTTCATCACATGAGCCGCAAAGGTGAGATCTTCCTCTTCGCATTGTTGGTCTTATGGGCACTGTAAGAACTTCTTCAAAATTTTGCTCATAAATACTCCATTCCTCACTGGCCCTCGCCTAAGTGAATTAAGCCAAACTGGGCTTTATCATCGAGGGTCAAAGGGAAGGCTTTCAACTGAGCAAGTCCATATCAAATGCACCCTCCTTGAAAGTAGTGCAAACCTCCTCAAAACCCGAATATGTGTATGGATTTTCGCTTCCATACCATGAAAAGATGTGATGTGGCACTAACAGTCCTGACCGCATCCTCATGTGGTGCACTCACCCTTGGTGGGTGTATGTGATCCCTCATCTATCGGTAGGCATTGGGTTCCCGATGAACCCCCTGTTGGCTCTTCTGTTCTTCAGGTGGGGTCTCCATCTGATTGGTGTGCAGGATAACTTCACATCCTTGTTCAATTGGAACACCTAGCCTTTCCAATATGCCTACAGTGTTTCTGTCCCACTACATAAGCTGCTATGAACACACCACAAGCAAGAAACCAACAAAAACAAGACTAACAAAAAGGTTATGGTTAGCTAAAATCAAAACAGGGCAGCACTGCATGCAGTTTTCTTAAACTCCCTATAGTGAAATTTTCAAACTCCCCTGCAATGAACTACAAGTGGGGAAAAATGGTAACCTACTTTTCTTTCTCACTAGGGCACCATCCCCGACAGTGGCGCCATTTGATTCTTTTAGGCCAAGTAGGTGTTCGGAATCAACAAAATTTATAACCTAGGATTCCTACTACTGACGTAGAAAAGCTATCACAGATAAAGGGCTCTAGGGCCGAACACGATGGGTTTTCTTCTGTGGAGAGAAGAGTTACGTTGCATTGAAAATGGTGTTTTCTCAAGCTGATTTATAGGTTTAGAAAACAAAGGTGTGTGAATGGTTGAAATCGAAATAATCAAGTAAAAAGTTAAGAGAATTCTTCGTCTCGCCATCAGCCAGGGTTCTGGGTTAACCGACATGTCCTCGAGTCTTTTTCCTCTGGGCTGAGATCATGACATATAGTCATTTCCGAACCAGATCTTCATTTAGCTTTAAAACTCAAACCCTTAAAGTTTTCCTCTCAAAGATTGCATTTAATTGGGCATAACAACCTAATGGTGAACATCTAAAAACCTACCCTTCAAGAATTAATAGGAGACAATCATTCCGGTGTCAAGTGGATCTAATGAAAGTATCCACTGAACCCAAAAAGCTTGCCAAATACACATTAGGGAGAGCATGCCTAAGAGATTTTAACCTAAGGTAAGAAGCAGGAGCACAAATACCCTTAAATGCATACATGAAGAGCATGAGAACATGCAGCTAAGCCCAAAATCAGCACCCAGTGGCCTTCCCCTTTAAGGATCAGGGGTTTTAGTCGAGCATCCCTTGATTTGTCATCATCAAGGGGTGTTTAGCTACCAAGAAAGTGCAAGAGTTAAGGATAAGAAGGAAAATCACTAACAGCAGAGGGAGATAAGCTTCATGCCAAATTTCCTTTGATTTGATTATGCAGGATCGAGCTTATATAGTGCTCGTGATAAAGGAAATTACAAAAGTGTGCTAATGTCCAAAATTACATGAGGGCAAACTTGTATAAACCACAAAAAGGCGGGTAAAAAGTAGTCAATCAAGGAGTAGCAGTTAAGGAATTTCGCAACCTGCAATTTCATGTGTCGCTAAAATTCGCAACTCGTGGAAATTTGCAAAGCTGCTAATTTTTGCAACCTCAAAATTTGCATAACTTGCTTTTTCCCTTCTTCAACAATTTCATTCGAATTTCTCCGATACGAGCATGCACCTTCGAATTTGGCTCGGGTTCATCGTGGTTGAATCGAATTGAAGATAATGAGGCATTTGACCTGCAAAACTATTAAAAATGGCTACAAAATTTTATCAGTGACAAAGTCGGGACCTCAATGCATCAATTAGGTTATTAAAGTCAATTAGTACACAAAAAGCGCTTAAAACCTACTATAAACAAGGCTCGAAACTGCACTATTTGGGTACTAATCAAAGACTCAATTGTATAATTTTAGAGTAGATTTTTCTTTTCTTTTCTTTTTGGGATTAACCAAGAATCGCCTGCACGTTGAAGCCGATTTATTTTTGTACTTTTTCCAATTACCATCAATTTAATGGAATATAGACCACCCCGATTTCGCTTTCTTTTAGTCTATTAAGGCCATAAAGGACGTTCTTGATCAATACTCATCAGTTGACAGATTCGCCAGAAGCACATCTTCCCCTGTAACGACCTGTTGCTAGTTATGCCTTTTCTCGCATAAATTATACGAAATTTCTTGGAGTTGGATTTCTTTGATTGATGTTGTTCGTGAATTGATTTGTTCCAAATAGTAGTATCGAATACCTTTTCAAGAACTGTTTCATGCTCTGATTTCCAGGAGGCCCTCTGAGTTACACAGAGATGGAGATTCCTGAGAGCTTTAAACATTCAATTTATGGGTATGTTGGAGTACCATTGAAGAACTAAAGAGCTATGAGAGTTCACTTCAATACATTTCCAATTCACTCATAATTGAAATTGAAGGGGATTATGTATCAATTTAAATAATGAAATATTTCACCCTAACTGACGGTTTTATCTGCACTCAGGTTAGCCGAGATCTAATCATGGAAAGAGAAAACTAATGACCAAGGAGGAGTCATCAATCATTTTGTAGATTTTTTGCAATAACCAAGATTTGGGATGCAAGAAATCTGCAGTCTTAAGAAATGGATATGAAGTATTTAAAAAAAAAATACCCAGATCTTATAAAGAGTGTTTTGAAAGTAGCAAGTAATCGACATTCCAAGGCTCGAAGAAGCAGACTCCTAATTAGCTGAATCAGGCAGAAATCCAAGCTGCATTATTAGGCAATCATTGACAAATCTAGATCCAAAATCAGGACTGAGAATATAAATGGAATATAATGTAGAAATTGACTGTTCCACAACAGTTTCATATCAGTGTTCATTTCTAGCAGAGAATTGATTCAGTCCAGTTATTTTGTTTTTTAATTCAAACTTTCTTTTAATAAGATAAATATAATATACGTATGATCTTATCTTCAATTCTATTTCTTTAAGCATTTACAAGGAGGTGCAAATAGTGTGGATCTTAAGTAGTGATTAGTGTTCAAAAAGTGCTATTTTGAACCCTGTTTATTTAAGGTTTTGAGAACTTTTTGTGTACTAATCAGCGTAATTAACCTAATTTGCACATTAAGGTCTCTACTATTCTACTGATCGCATTTTGTGGCTAATTTTGTAGTTTTTGCAAGCTATTTATGCTAAAATTGTTGAGTCGATCCAAGCACAAAGAATTCGAGTCAAACTCAGCATTGCAAATCAAAGACCAGAAGGAAAGAAGAGCAGAAAATATAAAGGAAATGGAGCACAGCAAAAGTTTTCAGGGTTGCGAAATTTTCTTCCTCAAGGCAAGATCGTTCACAAAGACTTGCCAATTGCTCATCCCCGCCTCGTTGACTCCTCTGCCCGCTTGAATTTTTTGGGTTTTGTTCCTCTTGATTTCTTCCTATTTTGTCTCGTAATGTGCTTTAATCGCTTTTGTTGATTTTTGGCCATTTTTCTTGCCTCGGGTGGCTATATGTTTGGCTCAGCACACACTCAGAAGAGGAGAATTTTTCGTCTGAATAAATCCGCGCATAAGGGCTCCGCTTTTCTAGCTTTCTTCTTCTCTCCCATTTTCTCTCATTTTTTCCACTTTCTACCGCCAAACACCCTCGAGGATGACAACTCAAGGATGGTCAGCAAAACCCCTCCATCCTTGAAGAGGAGGGCCATCGGGCACTGGGCAGGTAAATGATTGTTCTCCCAGATTAATGCAAGCATTTATGGGTATTTATGTGTCTCGTTTCTCACAATGGGGTTAAATCTCTTAAATATACCCCTCGATTAACCCGTATTTGGCAAGATTGGTTCGCTGGATGCTTATCATGATCCACTTATATCCGTTAGTCGCTCTCTATTAGTTACTGTAGGTAGGTTTGGGGAGGCTGTTTTCATCGTCTGGAGCATTTATGCTCATTAAATGCCATTTTTCAAAAGGGAAAATTATAGGGTTTAGTTTTTAAAGCTAAATGAAGATCCGGTTCGGGAAATGACTATAGGTCATCCTCCCCAACGCGAGGAAAAAGACCCGAGAACTTTTCATTTATCAGATGACCTCAAAACCCAAAGAGTCTAATGCTTCAAGGAGTTCTTTTTATAATTTTATTTTATTTCTTTTTATTTTCAGTTCCAAACATTAACCTCCACTGTTTTTACAAAACCTTAAAATCCAAATTGAATCTCACCGCTTTAAGCTCACCGTAGTCATTCAGACGAAGAAACCCATCCCCTCGTACTCGAATTCCTAGAACCACTATATCGTAGTAGCTTTGCTACAAAGAGTGGTGGAGTTTTGTGTTATAACATCATGATTTCAAGACATACAATGGCACGACCAAATGGCGTCGCTGCTCTGGATGGTGCCTTATGCAAGCAAGAAGCTGTTAAGCTTGTGATCTTCATCACAAGTGTTGGTGAATTCTAATCCCTTTTTGTCCTTACTTTTATTTCCCCTGGTAGTTCATTGCTAGGTTGATTTAATTTTTATATTGTCCATACATAAAATTTTCATTTTTTTAGCTAACATTAACCTTTTTGGTAGCCCTGCTTTCTATATGGTTGTCTGTTTGTGTTACTTGCCTAGCAGGTTATGCACCATTGGGACAGAAACACTACAGGCAGATTGGAAAGGGTCAATGCTCCAGTTGAACAAGGGTGTGAAGTGAGCCTAAACTATGAACAAGCCACTGAACCTCCACTCGAGGAGCAAAGAGAGCTAACAGGGGTTTAAAGGGACCTCAATGTCTGACATCAATGAGGGATCATATACACCCACCAAGGGTGAGTGCACCCTCATGCATTATTTCCCCTGTTGAGGACGTGACAGTGAGGCTTTATTTGGTGCCCCTGCTCCCAACTTTTCATGGAATGGAAAATGAAAATCCATACACGGACATCAGGGAGTTTGAGGAAGTTTGCACAACTTTTAAGGAGGGTGCAACCGATATGGATTTGCATAAGCTGAAGGCCTTTCCCTTAACCTTGAAGGACAAGGCCAAAATCTTACTTAATTCATTGAGGCCAAGGACTATAAGGAATTGGGCAGAATTGCAAGCTGAATTTTTGAAGAAATTTTTCAGCACACATAAGACCAATAACTTGAAGAGGCAAATCTATACCTTTGCAGCTTATGACAATGAGAAATTTATCGTTGCTGTGAAAGGTATTTTAGAGATCCACTTGCACGCCCACACCTTGACTTTGATACTTGGATGTTGGTCAACCACTTCTATGATGGAATGTCCCCTTCCATGAAGCAATTATTGGAGACCATGTGTGGAGGGGACTTCCTAAGCAAGAATCCAGATGAAGCCATGGACTTCCTCAACTACGTGGCTGAAACCTCCAAGGCATGGGATGAGCCAAACCTGCGGAGGCAGAGAATGAAGCCCATAAAGAACCAAAGGAGGCATGTACCACCTGCCGTGAGGATGGAAATGAAGGCCAAGTTGTCTACTTTGACTAGAAGGTGTTGGAAGAGCTTGAATGCGAAATCAATACGAGGTACTGCAGATTTAAACACCAGCATTCTCTCTACTGCTTCACTTCCAATCCACTAGTCACTCAAGGAGAGCACCGCCCACTGTTCTTTGGGGTATGGGATTTGATGACAGAGCATGTCGACATTGTAATCAAAATAAGCCACCAGCTGATGCCCAAGTTATGGCACCTATAATCCCAACTGAGGAATCACCCCTAACCTCTCCCGAAGCCAAACTCCATGCTCTCCTGTGCACAAAGAAGAATGTGATGGAGTCTCACTTCTCACCAAGAAGAACTACTCTTCCTAACCTCATCCCCTGTTGAACAAGCCATCCTAAATTTTAAGCAAAGTGGTGGGAAACTTTGTAGACGAGCAAAAGGCCATTAATGTGTAGCTAAATCAGAGGATCAATAAGGTGGAAAGCTCCTTGAACAAAAGAATAGATGGGCTCCAAAATGATCTTAATCGAAAATAACCTGGGTAATACTCCATCATCAAAGCTCCTCCAACTGGAAGAAGAAGTGCAAGAGCAAGGAGATTCCCTTCCCAAACACAACTTAAATCCTAGGGAGTGCATGACCTATTCCAAAGGAACTCGCCAAAACGGATTTAGCAGCGTTGTTATCACTTTGAGGAGTGGTAAAGAAATTCCAGCGCCTTGTCCAAACTCGTTGAGAAGGCCAACCAGAAAAGGAAAATGGAGTCAGATCAACAATTATTAAAGAAGACTCAATGAAGAAAAGCATGCCTCCATTTCAAGCACTAAAAGGAAAAAAGAAGGCCCTGCTGTGTTGAAATATTGAAGTGCTGGTAGAAGGTCAATGATCCCAACGGCTTACATCAAATGTGTCCCAACCTATGCCAAATTCTTAAAAGACATGTGCGCAGTTAAGAGAGGGTTGAATATTGATAAGAGGGCTTTCCTAACGGAGAAAGTGAGCTCCATCATTCAATGCAAAACCATGGTGAAATATAAAGACCCAGTGGTAGAAAGCACTAACCATGTGCCCATTATACTTAGGAGGCCATTTTTGGCCACATCTAATGCCATCATAAATTGCCGAAATGGAGTCATGCAGCTCACCTTTGGAAATATGACTTTGGAGCTTAATATCTTCCACCTAAACAGCAAGCACGATGTGAAAGAGGAGCAAGAACAGGGATAAAAGGAAGCCTATTTAAGCTGCCCAGGTGCAGAAGAATGTGGACCGCACAAGCTGCAGGATGAAGTGACCAAAGGCATTAAAGCATCTGATGAAAAACTGAATATCTCAATCACTTATCTAGAATCAATGGTCCCTATAGCTCCACCATATGGTAAAATGCTCAAAACAATTGGGCAAAAGCTGAAGTCAAATGCAGCACACCTCACTGCAAGCATGGAGGAGCTTCTCCTCCTTGACCCTCCATGAACAAAAAAGGCAACCTTATGCCAAAATTGTTGAGTCGATCCAAGCACAGCACCTGAGTCAACCTCAGCATTGCGTGATCGAGACCGTATTGAAAGAAGAGCATAAAATACAAAGGAAATGGAGCACAGCAAAAATTTTGTAAGTTGCAAAATTTTCGCAACCTGTGAAATTTCGCACGGTTATGAAATTTTCTTCCTACACGAGACTGCTCACGTATTTGCCAATTGCTCATCCCGCCTGCTTGAATTCCTCGCGTCCGCTTGAATTTTTGCCTTTTTGTCCCTCTTTTAATTTCTTCCTATTTTGTCCTTGTAACAATTAATTGCTTTTGTTGATTTTGGTAATTTTTCTTGTCTTTGTGGCTATATAAGCCATTTGTACACACTGTAAGAGGAGACTTTTTGGTCCAGTGAATAAACTTTTGGCGAGGAAGGGCTCTAGTTTTCCAGCTTTTCTTCTTTTCTCCCATTTTCTCTCATTTTCTTCCACTTTCTCGGCTGCCAAACACCCCTTAAGGATGACAACTCAAGGGATGGTTGGCTAAAACCCCTCCATCCTTGAAGAGGAGGGCCATCAAGTACCAATTTCAGGTAAATGATTGTTCTCCTGTATTTAATGCAAGCACTTGAGGGTATTTATGTCTCCGCTTTCACAATAGGCTTAAATCTCTTAAATATACCCTGATTAACCTGTATTTTGCAAGCTTTTTGGGTTCAGTGGATGCTTATTGCTATATCCACTGATATCCGGTTAGTTGCCCTCTATTAGTTACTGTAGGGTAGATTTAGGAGGCGTGTTTTCACTATCTGGGAGCATTTATGCTCATTAAATACCATTTTTCAAAAGGGAAAATTATAGGGTTTAGTTTTTAAAGCTAAATGAAGATCCGGTTCGGGAAATGACTATAGGTCATCCTCCCCAACGCGAGGAAAAAGACCCGAGAACTTCTTATTTACCGTATGACCTCAAACCCAGTAGCCCAATGCTTCAATGAGTTATTTTTCTTATTTTATTTTATTTCTTTTTATTTTCAATTTCCAAACATTCACCTCCACTGCTTTACAAAAACCTTGCAACCAAATTGACCCAATTGGGCGAAGCTCACTGTAAGTCATTTGTACGAAGAAAACCCATCCTCAGATTCTAATCTTCTAGAGCCACTATACGGCAAGAGTTTTGCTACGCAGTGCAGGGAGTTTTAGGTTATAAATATTGTTGATTCCAATACACCTACTGTGGCACCAATCAAGTAGTTAGGGTAGTTGATTTTAAAATTCTTATCAATCTCTAAGGGAATGAAGTCTGGACTTACATTCAAATTTTTACTACTTGTATGACCTATGCACTTGCAGTGTCTTGACTAAACCAATTTTATAATTTCAAGAACAGAAAACTCTTTCTACTCTTTCAAACAATTAGCTCAAATTTTAGTCCACTATTGGGGAACTGTAAGACTCCAGTAGAGGCATTAAAATTGATTGGTTTAGTCTATACATAAATAGACAACCAAGTTTTATGCCTTATTTTTGTTGCAACATGATTGCCTTGTGTCGCGACACAAAATCTGTTTGCAGCCAGCTTCTTATGTCTTCCAGCTTCTGGATCCCATCACGACATAATTTTCCCTGTCTGCTCTGTCACGATCGAGTTTTCTGTGTCACAACAAATATCTCTTTGATTCCTCAGTCATTTCTGTCATGACATAAATTATTCTCTTATTCTTAGTTGGTTATTGAGCTGTTGGTTGTGACATAGAAATCCCTGTTGCGACACATTTGCCTTGGCTCATCTCATCTCTTCTTTAGTTTCTGTCGAGACCAAATTTCATTCTATCGCGACATAATTTCATCCTTCCATAGCTTTTATTCTCGCGAAATAAAATTTTTATGTCGGGATAGAGATTCTTCCTTCAATGAATTTTTCTATGTCCCAACATAAACTTCACTGTCGCCATTCTTGTGTTTCTCTTCAAAGTCCTGTCGCGACCTAGAGTTCAATCTCCTCATGTTTTATTTGTCGTGACATGGTTTATCTTTGTCGGAACCAACATTTTGCTGCTCTTTGTTATGAACTCATAATGTTATGTCGTGACAGGATTTTCTATGTTGCGACAAAACATTCTTCTTGAGTTGGCTTGGTTTTGAGAACTTTGGCGCAACATAAAAAACACTTGTCTTA
Organism: Tetrastigma voinierianum; assembly: GCA_016808115.1. Classification (NCBI taxonomy): domain Eukaryota; kingdom Viridiplantae; phylum Streptophyta; class Magnoliopsida; order Vitales; family Vitaceae; genus Tetrastigma; species Tetrastigma voinierianum. The sequence continues at coordinate 237,793 of JAEQBH010004921.1, read as the reverse complement.
GCTGACTTGTGTTGGGCCTTTCTCGCCATTTCTATCGTGGACAGAACCTGCTCTGGGCCGCTATAGTTCATCTTTTAGTCTTCATCTTTTATGTTGCGACATAGGACATAATGTCGCGACACAATTTCTTCATCCTTTTCCTTAACTAACACACCCCCACCCCTACTAGCAGGCGGTGTGTCGGAAACCCCACGGAAACCCCCAACTGATACTTCCAACGATAAGAGAATCCTGTGAAGCTAAGCCGTGTTGCTTGTTGAAAACCCGTATAAAAAAATTTCTTTTCTAAACTTGTGATTTTATAAAATTTATGCAGCATAACAGCTGCATATAGGACATGTCCCAAAACCTGTAAATACAATTTACACTTCTAAAATATGATGTCAGACCAATGATGTATATGAAAATATGGCCAGGGAGGAATGTGGTAACACTCAAAACCGATTTGAAACAAAAGTAAGTATACTTAAAAACAGAAATGAAAATTATTACCACCACTCATCCCCTTTCCGCAAGTGCACGGGTCATACAAGTAATAAAGTGGACTTTATGAGTCTGAATATCGTACCCACGAGGATTGGAGGTTCTCTCTAATTGAAATTTGATCACCCCGATTACAAGGGCTCTTCACTATTTAGGCGACCAAGTAGGATGTTGAATAAAATCAATTTAATCGAAACAAAAACTGATTTAAAACTAATCCTAGAATCTACCAAATAAACAACTACTTAATTCTAAAAGGTATGAAGAGTCACTAGGATGGGGGATAATTATTCACAAACAATTTGTATTTCCCTTGAAAGCGCAACAATTGTGAGTCGAATGCCAGACTTGTCCAAGAGCAATATAGTATAGCTTGGATTCTCCCGCCACTATACATTTCTATCTAACACACCCATATTCCTTTTAGGACAAATGGGTCTAAATAGCTACTTGTAAAATTTGGCACTCTTAAGATTTGATTGTTTTTCTTTCAATACTTCAAAACCATTTCTGCAGATCAAGCACTATCGCTCCCATGTATTGTGACTATGCCTTCTCCAATCTAATTGGTATCTCGTCCTTCAAATCTAATAAAATTTTCTATCTCCTTGATTAGATCTTTGCTAACATGGGATCAAGATCCTTCTATCAATTTGAGGTGAGACCTCTAAACATTAAACTGATACATCATCTAATTAATCCTCACACCATGAGTAAATTAGTGATCTATCTAAGTAGTCTTTTCGAGTTCATTAGTTCCATAATATTAGTCTAACATACCCCCAAGTTACTGCTTTTACTCTCAAGAATCTCCATCTCTGTGTCACTCAGAGGATCTCCTGAACATCAGAGTAAAGATACAGCTCTTTTCTAGGTATAAGCTACTAATATTTTGAACAATTAATTATATGAACAATACCAATTATATAAATAACTGAAAAACTGCAAATCTGAATGTTCAACAATTAATCCCTTTAATTGGGAGGGTGATTAATGTTCCACACGGACCCAACTCATCTTCCAATCAAACAAAAAAGTAAGAAAATGAAACAAAGAAATCAAAAGACAAGAAGAGAAAATCTATGATTTGGAACTTAAATCTTCGCCTAACAAAAGAATGGAAATCAATCTCCTGCAACAAAGACCAAATATCTTCTAATAGAAATAAAAGATACCTTGAAACTACTCCAAGATCTATTGTTAAAATCAGAGCAAAAACTAAGAAAATGGGTAGTTTAGAGGCGAAACCCATGAGAGGTAACTGGGCTGATTCTTAGCTTCAATCTTTTGTCCGAACATTAATGAAATCTAAATTGGTTATAATAAAGACCGAAATCTCTACAAAAAAATCATAAAAAATACTCTAAGATCTACAAAAAATCAAAATTTGTAGAAAAACTAGAAAATGGGCAAATTTAGGAGGTTCTCCTAATCTTCCCGCTCAAATCTCTCTTTACCTATAAACGAAAGTATATATATGGTCCCAGTTGAAATGGGCTTGAAAATAGGTCAATATCAATTTTCGGCCTTTTAGTTTTTTCCAAATGCTTTTGGTCGCAACACAGTTTTGGCCGCAAACTAAGTTTCCGGTTGTGATACGCTTTTGTCGCTACCAAGTCGACAACACCCCTGTTTTCTCCAACTTGTCGAGGCCATAACTTCTTTGTTTTAACTCGGATTTGGGCGTGTGAGTACTCGTTGAAAAGCTCTTTGAATGTAGAATGAAACAATGAGGGAATTTGAAACATTTGATGTTCCAGATGGTACAGAAAAATTTATCTTTCCAGGCGCTATGAAATTTTGCTGACTTTCTTGGAAATATATTGCTCATTTCTGTCAAATCACTTGATTTTCATCAATAACTTACAAAACCAAGTTTAGAGTAAATGTTATGACTTTACATGAATATGTATATAAAATTCGCAAAATAGCATGTAGAATGAACTCAAAACATAGAATGAGTTTGCACTCATCAATGTGACCCACAACGCTTTTCAAAGAGCTCAAGCTCATACATTTCATAAAACAAAACTATGTACATACATATGCACAACTATACAAGTTCAAAGTATTTTCTTACAAATATATATAATAGTGCAGGTAAATCTGGCCCACATATAGCTAGTACTCGGGAGGACACGTCATGTCAGTGTCCAGACATACCAGTACTTGGAAAATAATTTTTAAAATAGGAAAATAATGAGCTAAAAGAGCTCAGTGAGTGTATGCTTTATAAAATGCTTGCTTTTTCTGAAAATGTCTCAAAACTGTAGAACTATGTTTTACAAAACATTTTTAGAAAACCTTAATTGTTTTTCTATAAAAAATTTTAAAAGTTTTCATATTTGCTTTTTCTTTATAAAAGTTTCTCTTTTTCATAGCTGGCAGCACTTTGCTATAAGCTTCATTTCATAAAATGCTTGCTTGCTTTGCTATAAGTTTCTAAAACTTTCATAAAGCCTTGCTTGCTATAAAAGTTTCTATTACCTCATAAAAGCTACTTGCTTTCTTCTTTATAAAGTTTCTAAAACTTTTCATAAACTTCTTGCTTGCTTATAGTTGTTGATTTTAACCTGTATGTAAAATGCTTATAAATAAAATGATCAACTACTGGAGGCCTGTCTTGCTTGTTGTACCCTAGTAAACACGGGAAACTTGTGTCTCTCTGTCTTGCGGTGGAGGACCTCGTGTCCACATCCTTCTTCAGTCAAATGTATTGAATCTTCATCATATAATAAGCTAATCGCTAACCCTATACCCTAGTACTGTCACGAGTCCTCCTCTTATATGCCATAATGCATGAGCTAAGTTTGCGAGCAGGGTAAATCTAAATCTCTGTGCAATCATGTCACTTTTCACCATGCAAATCTGAAATACCTCTAGCAGTGTCTTGCTTAAAACTAGGGATTTCTTAAGGCACGGTTATAAATATAAATTTGCTTGCTTGCTTTGCAAATATAGCACAAATCAAAACCATAAGCTTTAAAATATTGGTTTTAACGAATGAACCTCAGCTTAAAAATGGTTTAACAAATCAAAACCATAAGCTTTAAAATATGGTTTAACAATTAAAACCATAAGGTTTAAAATATGGTTTAACAATTCAAAACCATAAGCTTTAAAATATGGTTTAACAATTAAAACCATAACATACCAGCGTAAAACGATTTATAACAATACACTAGTATTAAAAATAAAGTTTAGAAAACTCACCTTTTCGGTTACAAAAATTGAGCACGACTTCACAATTTCTCCGCCTCCGCTTTTACCCTACATATAATTTCCATTTATCACATAATAGCATATTATTTATTTTTCTCACAATAACCTGATGGCCCAAATCTGGACCACCGAAAGGCAGGAGTCCCCTCTTGGTCCCTTCACGGTTCGTCACCGAATTATTGTGATACCAAAACACACCATAAAAATAAAAAAAATCAGTCCCGGGATCAAAACTAAACATTAACATAGTCGGAATCGCCTAAATAGTTATGAAAATCACATGCGGACTGTCAGAAAAAATCCGAAAATTGAACGGCATCAGAATTCAGCCGGTTGTCAGAAAACAATTCGAAAATTCCTAAAAATTCCCTAAACTCACTCCAGAATTTTGGGACTGAGAATTCTGACCTCTCCACGGCCTCACAAAAATCCCAGTCATTAAATGATCTTTAGGATAGAAATAACACAAGTAGGAAAATTCTCTACCTCTTGGAGTTTGACGAAACGATAAGCTTTTGGTACTCGCGCGTAGCTCTCGTCGCGTAGACCAACTTTGTCTTTTGCTCCGACGAAAACCTACGGTTCGATTTTTGTAGATCTTAGAGAGAAGCAAAGAAAGGAAAAATAAAATAAAAATCTCTCTCTCTTCACGCTCTCTCTGTCCGTCCTTTTGCCGTCTTTTTCATTTTATCCTTTTTTTTAATTATTATTTGGATATATGACTCATATTGCCTCATTCGGGTCCCTTTTTGCTCCGAAACAATTTTTTTATTTTTAGTTCACTTTATTGTAAATGAACTTAGCTCAAGTCATTTCCTGACTTTTGAGATTTTTGTAAAAATCTCATCCTTGAAGTCATTGGTGACTTATTACCAAGAAAATCGTAAAATATTCCCAGCTGTCTGAGTCAAATGATTAGCAGGCGTAGTCCGTTTAAATCATCGAGATCTAAGAATTTTTCACAAACTGCACGAACCATTTTAGCAATTTATTATTATTATTATCTTTTTGAAAATTTTGGAAATTTCTAACAAAATTTTTTTTTTTTCGTTTTCTGATTGCCCTGCATTCTTTAACTTATTACAATTTCATCCCCTTAAAACAAGCGTTCAAAAATTCTCTTGGCGACAAATAATTAAAGGCTTTGGTGCACATATGCGACACTACGATTAAGGGTACCGTACACCCTCTCGGGACGGGGCGTTACAAATCCTCCCTCCTTTAGAACATTTCGTCCTCGAAATGAACAAACTAAACTCAAAGGAAAGGAAAATACCCGAATCCGAAAATAGTTGAGGATCTTGTGGTATATCTGAGCCTCACAGCTCCTAGGTATTTGCCTCCTCTCATGATTCCTCCGGACTTTAATAAAGAAATCACCTTACTCCTCGGCTTACCTATTCCTTCGATCTACAATCCTGCACGGTCAATTTCCTCATAAGTCGGGTTCTCCTTTAATTTGCGGCTTCTCTCGGCCACGTGTGAAGGATCTGGGATGTACTTCCTTAACATCGACACATGGAATGTTTCATGAATTATGGATACTGCGCGGGGGTAACTTCAGCACAGCTACTGGCCCACAACGCTCACAATCTCATAAGGTCATAAATCTCGGACTGAGACGCCTCACCTCTCGAATCTCAAACACCCTTCCAGAAATCTTGAAGACCAGATCACCTATCTCGGCTACTTGAGTCTACGCGGCAGTTGTCCCCATAACTTTTTTGTCTATCTCTTACTGTCTTCAAGTTATCACTAACAACTTTCACTTTCTTTGAAGTGATCTGCACTAATTCAAAGCCTACCAGTCTCCTCTCACCAACCTCATTCCAGCACACTATAGTCCTACATTTCCTACCATACTCAAATGGAGCCATCTTTATACTGGTCTGATAGTTGTTGTTATAGGCGAACTCCATTAGTGCCAAATGAGTATCCCAACTTCCCTTGAGTTCCATTACACAAGCTCTCAACATATCCACTAACGTTTGAATGATCCTCTCGGACTGGCCATCCGTCTGAGGATGAAATGATGTGCTGAAATGAAGGCGAGTACCTAAAGGCGTGTCTGAGCTAAGGCTGAAACCTGTTTGTGAACACAGGGTCTCGATCTGAAACTATCGAAACTAGAACCATGAAGTCTGCTATCTCATCCATGTCTGGCCCCGAAATTTAACACTACAGAATCCTCCCGACGTGGCGGCGGAAAATGGCGAGACTTTGCCCGATGATCAACTATCACCCATATAGCGTCATCTTTGCCTCTGAGTCGTGGAATACACGTCCGCAAAATCCATAGTGATCTTCTCTGTTTTACGTCTCTTAGAATAGGGAGTAACTATATCTTACCTGCTGGCCTTTGATGCTCTGCCTTCACCTACTGACAGGTTAGGCATCTAGAGACTAAACTTGCAATCTCTTTCTTCATCCCATTCCACCAGTAATGTTCTTTCAAAGTCTTGTACATCTTGATTTTCTGATGCATATCATCTGACCCGATGAATGTGCTTCTTCCATAATGTCTTCTTCCATTTCTCCATACTCGGCACACATATTCTCTACCCTTGCTATCATATGCGTCATCTCTTATTTGAAACTCTCTTCACCTTTTCTATCTCTTCCTTAAGCAATCATCCCATGGATCTACCAGGCTGCCTTTGCCAGAATCTAATTCTTTAGGATAGATTACAACATGAAATGTGGCTTAACAATGCTCCTAAATCCTCGGCCTCGATACCACTACTAAGCTCTCGGATCCACGATAGTAGAAGATAACCTAATCTCATATAAGACAAAGAACTCTCTGGTCGCCTACTCAAGGCATCTACTACGACATTAGCGTTTCTTGGATGGTACTCAATAGTACAGTCGTAGTCCTTAATCAACTAAAGCCATCTTCTTTGCCTCAGGTTTAACTCTTTCTAGGTGAAAATATATTGAAGACTCTTATAATCTGTAAAGATCTGCAAGGAGCACCATATAATTAATGCCTCCATATCTTCAGGGCAAACCTGTTGCATCAGCTCTAAGTCATTATTATTAGAATTGAATTCTCCTCATTATGCCCCGGTTGTCTAGAGGCATATGCAATCACTACTATCATTCTACATCAAAACACAACCAAGGCTGCTGTCGAAGCATCAACGTAAACCTGAACCCATCTCTTCCATTAAAATGACTACGGCGGAGTTGAATTGATCACCGCCAGGCTCCTCGAAACTCTGCAAGCGGGCATCCATCCGATCGCACTTGACATCTTTCCTTGTCGGCAGTCGACGGAAATTTGTATCACAGAGAACCCCTCAACAAACTTCTGTAATACCCAACTAAACCAAGGGGCTCAAGCCTCTGCACATTCTTTGTGGCTTCCAACACAGCTTATTTTACGGGATCCACTCACCCCCTCGGCTAAGATCACATGACCTAGGAATGCCACCCTGTCAAGCCAAAATTGGCACTTGCTTAACTTGGCATACGAGTTGCCGCTCCTTAAAGTTTGCAACCTGATCTCAGTGCTTTGAATATTTCCTCTAGACTATGAATACTGGTGTGTAAATAAAAGCTATGAACCTATCCCCAAATACGGGCTGGAATACTCGGTTCATCAAATCATGTATTTCTGAGGGCATTAGTCAAACCAACTGACATCCACCAAAAACTTATATTACTGTAGCGTGTCTGAATACGATCTTAGGAACATCACCCCTCACACCCTCAGCGTGATATTCGACCTCAAATCTATCTTAGAGTACACTCGAGGCCCTGGGCGATCAAATAACTCGCCGATCCTGAGGAGTGAATCTTGCGATTGTGGATGTTAACTCGTTGTTGCCATAAATCTATACCTGGCGCAAACTCCATCTTTCTTTTTCACGAAAGGCTGGAGCTCCACAGCCGAGATATGCTGCATTGAATGAATCCTGCTTGAATGATTCTTCTGGCGGGCCTTCAGCTCCCTCGACTCTGCGGGAGCCGTCATGGGAGGAATGGGAATGGGCTCGAGTCCACTGGAATCAAATCAATGGTGAACTCCGGCTCTATCGGGGTAATCTGCGATATCATGCAGGAATACATCTAAGAACTCTCTAACAAGCGGAATCTCATCCAGCAAAGTCCCCTCCTTTCACATCTCCACCCACATCGCCGAGATAACCACCACCTTGACCCTTATGCGGCATCTCTATTCTGCCGTGGTGGAGATCATATTGAGATAACTCTGTGTATTCCCGAACTTTACCTCGATTTCCATGGTCTATGCGACTTTACTTCCTTTTATAACAATCGATGTGGCCTATGGCGAACTGACCCGATCCATCTGAGAACCATCCAATCCTCATATCTGGGCGAGATCCGGGTTGGGAACTCTGTCCCCCAATCAGAACTCTATTATCTTTGACTACTTTGTATGAGAATAACGAATCTCCTAGGCTCTTTAGGAACCTCTATGGGTGGCAGCAGAGGTGGTTGAGGCTGTGACTTCTGACGAGTCGCTATAGCTACTATGCGAGCAATGCATTGCCACCTGCTGCGCAATAAAAAATCCAGGAGCAGGCTCCCTCTGGTGGCCGGATGGTCCAGCCTGAGCTTTGCCACTAGAGGCTGATTCGCATCAGGCGGTAGAAGAACCAACTCGTGCTCAGCTCCACTCGGAGATGCGCGGGACGCTCAAGCCTGCAGGCCAGCTCTCCTAGGACGACCTCGATGTCCTCTTCTTGACATAGTCTTGCCAGTGCAAAATCAATTGTTTAATACGTTGGAAACACTTAAAATGTATATCACTGTAAATTTGAAAATGCATGGATTTTGATAGTGTAAAATAGTGTATAAGAAAACTACGGTGCTTAATAACACCGAGGTTTCTAAGACCACCTTTGATACCATTGGACACACCCCCACCCCTGTAGCGGGGCGGTGTCTTGGCAACCCTGAAACCCTTAGCGGAGTAAATAGACGATTAGAGAATCCTGTGAAGCTAAGCCGTGTTGCTTGCTGAAAACCCATATAAAAAAATTTATTTTCTAAACTTATGATTTTATAAAATTTTGGCAGCATAACAGCTGCATATAGGACATGTTCCAAAACTTGTAAATACAATTTACACTTCTAAAATGTAATAGTGACAACACTTCTTCAAAAGAGCCTCGAAGCTCATTACATTTTTGTAAACAAACATGTACATACATATGCCTGACTATCTGAGTTAATTATTTACTGCACAAATATATACAATAGTGGGTAAATACAACAAATATAACTAGTACTCAGGAGGACCCTGATACATCCGAGCGCACGACGTACCTGTACTTGGAAAATAACTTTTAAAATAGGAAAATAATGAGCTAAAAGAGCTTAGTGAGTGTATGCTTTATAAAATGCTTGCTTTTTCTGAAAATGTCTCAAAACTATAGAACTATCTTTTACAAAACATTTTCAGAAAACCTTACTTGTTTTGCTGTAAAAGTTTCTAAAAATTTTCATAAACCACTTGCTTGCTTTGCTATAAAAGTTTCTAAAACTTTTCATAAAATGCTTGCTTGCTTTGCTATAAAAGTTTCTAAAAACTTTTCATAAAATGCTTGCTTGCTCCGCTATAAAAGTTTCTAAAACTTTTCATAAACTACTTGCTTGCTAGCTATAAAAGTTTCTAAAACTTTACATAAACTGCTTGCTTGCTTATCAGTGGTCGATTTTAAGCTGTATGTAAAAGGCTTATAAATAAAATGATCAACCACTGGAGGCCTTTCTTGCTTGTTGTACCCTAGTAAACACGGGAAACCTGTGTCTCTACCGTGCCAGTGGAAGGACCTCGTGTCCATATCACCTATTTTGGTAAATATGGTGGAATGCTTCATCACCATATAATAAACTGTGTGGCCAACCCTATGTCCCCGGTACGTGTCATGGTCCTCCCCAATATGCCATAATGCATGAGCTAAGTTTGCTTGAGCCAATGAATCTAAAATGCAATGCAATCATGTCCTAACTTCACCGTGCACGTACGGAATACCTCGACGGGTAATGCTTGCTTAAAACTAGTGATTTCTTAAGGCCTAATTTATGAACTATAAATTTGCTTGCTTGCTTGCTTACTTTTGAAAATATGGTTTCACAAATCAAAACTTTAAACCTTAAAATATGGTTTAACCAATCAAAACCATAAGCTTAAAATATGGTTTAACAAATCAAAACCATAAGTTTTAAAAATGGTTTAACCCATCAAAACCATAAGCTTAAAATATGGTTTAACAAATCAAAACCATAAGCTTTAAAATATGGTTTAACAATTAAAACCATAACATACCAGCGTAAAACAATTTATAACAATATAGTATTAAAAAATAAAGTTTAGAACAATCACCTTTCGATTTTAAAATTGAGCACGACTTCACAATTTCTCAGCGCCGCTTTTACCACACATATAATTTCCATTTATCTATAAATATATATTATTCCTTCATAATATATAAAAATAAGCAAATCTCGATTGCATGCAGGTCCTCTGAGTGCTGCGGTTCGTCATCGGGTGTGTGATACAAAACACACCACCATCTCGTAAACATCAATCCCGGGATCAAAACCAAACCTTAACATAGTCAGGATAGCCCGAAAACGGATTTGAAAATTCTCTGGACTATACGAAAAAAATCGAAACTTCAACGAAGCGTTCGAAAATAGTCACCGAGAAATTCGGTCAAGGCTATCAACAGTCGAAAATTCCTAAAAATTCCTAAACTTTGACAAAAAGTTTGGAATTTGAAAATTCTGACTTTCTCATAGCCTCTAAGCAAATCCTAAGTTATTAAATGATCTTTAGGATAGAAATAACACAAGTAGGAAAATTCCCTACCACTTAGAGTTTGACGAAATGCTAAGCTTTTGGTACCCACGCGTAGCTCTTGTTGCGTAGACCAACTTTGTCTTTTGCTCCGATGAAAACCTACGGTCCGATTTCCGTAGATCTTAGAAAGAAGCAAAGAAAGGAAAAAAAAAAATCTCTCTCTTCACGCTCTCTCTGTCCATCCTTTTGCCATCCTTTTGATTTTATCATCTCTTTTTTAATTTTATTATTATTATTATTATTATTACTATTATTATTATTTGGATATATGATTCATATTGCCTCATTCTGGTATGTTTCTACCCCGAAACAATTTATTTATTTTCAGTTCACTTTATTGTAAATGAACTTAGCTCAAGTTATTTCTTGACTTCCGAGATTTTTGTAAAAATCTCGTCCTTGAAGTCACTGACGACTTATCACCAAGAAAATCGTAAAATATTCCGACTATCTCATAATTTGACAAAATTTTTCTAGGTCACTAGATTTCGCGAGACGAATTTAATGGCGTAGTCCGTTTCGTCATCTAAGATCTAGAGAATTTTCTAGGCTTCCTTAAACCATTTTGGCAATTTATTATTATTATTATTATCCTTTTGAATTTTTTTAAAATTTCTAATAATTTTCTTTTTGTTTTATAGTGCCACAATTCTTTGAAAAATTTACAATTTCATCCTTAAAAACAATGTTCAAAAATACTACTATGGCACTCAAATAATTAAGGAAGCCCTTAGTGCACATATGCGACCCTACGGTTACACGTACCGTACACCCTCTCTAGACGGGGCGTTACATTAAGTATGTCGCGACATAGTTCATGGTTGTCGCGACGGATTTCTTCAAAATCTTCTTCAAATATGTCGCAACATAAAACTTTATGTCACGACCTAGGAAGCTCTTTTCAGCCTTGAGTTCTCACTAGCCTTTGCTACGACATAGAGTTGCTGGCTGCGATATAGTTTCTTTGGTCTGCTTGCATTTGTGTCGTGACGTAGAAAAATTAGGTCGCAACCAAAACTGCTGCTTCTTTAAAGTTGGGTTTCTCTCTTTTTTCACTAATTGCCTGCAAAACACAAAGTTAATGAATATTCAATATTTTGGCATAAAAATAGATCTTAAAATGTTAAAAACATGCCAGAAAAATGGATTAAAAATATATGAGTTTTAGACTCATCACCCCCCTTATCAAGCATTCGGTCCCACTTCCTTGGAACTAGAATGCATGGACATTTCCGGTCTCGCAACTCCCAAAACCATTTTCATGGCTTTTTAGACATGAATAATCCTAGTAGGAGAAGACCCCTACCTCTTCAAGTTTGTCGAAACTCCTAGTTCTCGGTCTCAGCTTGCAGCACTTACCACGAGGGTCGGCTTTGTCTATTGCTCCGAAGGGAACCGTCGATCCGATCGTCGGGAAATTTAGAGAGAAGGCAGAGCTTCTCTCTCTCAGTTTCTTCTTCTTTTTCTCTTTCTCCTCTCTTTCTCTTTCCTCCTCTCCCATCCCAATGGTTTGGTCCAAGATCGGGAGACATCTGTGCCTCAAGTGAAGTACTCTTTTTCACGGAAATCATCACCCATTTGAATCCCTTGGATTACCCTTATCCTCTTATCCATCTACCTTGGATTTCTATCAAATCATGTGATGACACATGTCTCATATGAGCCCCACTTAGGCTCTTGTTTGGCTTGTTCTGCCCTTGACACGTGGTACAATGTGAGCCATTCAAACCGTGCCAATTGTCATAGGTACTCTGGGTTGGTGTCTCGAAAAATATGAAATTAGGCGTCTCGAAATTCAGCGAAGTCGGCTAGTGGAAAACTAAGATTTCATGAGATGATTTCAATGGTGAAGTCCGTTTCATCATCCGATATCTAGAAAAATTCTAGATTTTTCTACCAAAATTACCGTTTTATCATTTCTCGAAAAAATTGAATTTTCTCGGGTTTTACAATTTCCTTCGACTTTTTATTTTTATTTTCAGTACCAAATGGAGCCTTAATGAAATTTCAAAAGATATATATAATTTATTTTGAGTTTGAGTTTCTAATTGTCCACTATACTTAACGTAGAGAATAAGAAGCAAAAATAAAATTTATTTATTTCTTTTAATTGTTTAACATCCCAATGTATAGCCTAAATCCACCAAGAATTCTTCTTTCCAAAAATCAATTATAATCAATGATACATAAATAAATTTATTTTTAGAATTTTTATTTAATTTTTCACTTATCTCCAAGATCTGGGCGTTGTCATGTTACTAGCAGATTTGGAAATCAAAAGATTTTAAAAATGGAAATATAAAGTAAAAAGTAAAATTCAATATCGTTTTTAATGCATAATTTCATTTTTAATGCAGTCTTCTTTTTCAATTATAGTAGAAAAATATGCTACCACTTTTATTACTTCTATAAAAAACTAAATATATAAGCTAAGATTTGATATGAATGATAATATAATATAACCTATTCTATATTTATTTACTCTGATGGTAAAATAAATATCCACAAAATGCCAATAAATCACAAATTATAAGTATTTTCAAATGATACAGTAGGGGTCTCCAACGGGCCGAGTCGGGCGGGTCGGCCCGATCAAATTAGGCTCGCGGCCCGGTTCCGGCCGGGCCTATAGGCCCGTTGACCGGTCAGCAGGCGGCGGCCGAAATTTATTTTAAGGCTCGCGGCGGCCCGAGCTTTATACTAGGTGGGCTGATGGGGCCCAGTGGCGGCCGGATGGGCTGGTGTGAGGTTAGACCAGGCCCAAAGTGGCGGGCCAGCAGACGAGTAAAGCGAACTGGTGGGCCCCTTCCTACCACCTTCACAGCATCGTGAAGGAATGATTGATTACATAATAAGAGTTGAACAACCTTTTAATATGATGGAAGCGATGATTATTCAAAAGCAATTCAAACATTGATTGAAATCCTCGATTGGTTAATTAGAAAATCTTTATTTAAAAGAATATTATGAAAAAATTTCAAACGAGCGAAAATTTAAAAACAACTATTTTTGCAATTTTGAAGGAAAGAATTTGTTTAACATATGATATTTGGACATCTTTAATGCATAGATGCTTTTTATGTTTACTTTGCTCATTATATAGATAGTGAATGGATGTTAAATAAAGAATAATTTCATTTAAAACAATAAATACTCACATAATGGTAAAATATAGTAACTAATAAATGATGAAATTATAGATTTAGGTATTCGTGATAAAATATTTACAACAACATTAGATAATGCTTCAATAATGATGTAGCTATCCTGAATTAAAAAAGATTTTAGCAAATAAAAGATGATCATGCAAAATTATTTACGTACGTTGTTATGCGCATAATGTTTTAAATTTGAGTGTAAAAGATGGATTAAAACAAGTTGATAGCACATTAGAAAAAATTAGAACTTATTGCATTAATATTAATTGTTCCCAAGCAAAACATGAATTATTTTTGATTGTTGCAAAATTAAACTTATGAAAGAAAAAAATATAAGTTTAGACATACCAACTAGATGGAATTCTACTTATAAGCTTTTACAAAATATTACAAAATATAAAAAAGTAGTACAATTATACGAAATGCAATTATCTAATAATAATATTGATGTAGATGTTGATGTATTAAATGATTATGATTGGCATATTGCGGACCTTCTACGAGATCTTTTTGAAATTTTTGATACTTGACAAATAGTTTTTGTAGTGTGTATTATCAACTTCACATCGGGTCATTATCTTAAATAACTAGTATTTATATGGTACTTCAAAATTGTTTAAGTTATGAAATTTTAATGATACAATTTTTGCAATGATAGAAAAAATTAAAAAATATTGGGGAGAAATACCTTTAATTTATTATATTGGTTTAATTGGACCCTAGATTAGGTGATGCTTTAGATGAATAGTTTGCAAGTTATTTTAATGAAATCAAATAAAAATTGAAGAAATTAAAAGTAGTAATTTTCTACATTGTATATTTTATATAATATTTATAAAGAAAAATATGGAAATGATATTAGTTTGATAAATCATCATCCACGACAAGCTCCTCATCTTTTTATAAAAGCCCTTTAAAAATGTTCAAAAGTAGAAAAAATGCAACAACTAGTTCTCCAAATAATACAACATATATAGATAGATATCTCAGTGTAGAAACAATTTCATTTGAAGATAATGAAGATTTTGATATTTTAGAATGGTGGAAAAAACAACAAATTAAATACTCGGTGTTATCTATTATTGCACGTGATGTATTAACCGTGCATGTGAGTCCAGTCGCATCGGAAGCTACTTTTAGTGTAGGTGGAAGAGTGGTTAGCAAAAAGAGATGTAATTTGTCACCTCAAGCAGTCGAAGCAGTAGTATGTTTAAAAGATTGGAGTTTAGCGGACAAGAGATTGCATGATCATGTTTGAAATTGCAGTGGGCGTCTGAGAACTTAAAAATATCCAAGACATGAATGGATCGAAGATAGTTCCCCGTCACGAGAGAAATAATGATTAAAATATTTATTGGGAAATGTATATTGTATTTTATTTTCTTATGGTTCAAAAAAGTACAAATGATTGACAAATAGTAGGTGTCAACTTTGGTTGGGATATCTTATTTTGTAGTGATGTAAACTTTTCATACATTTCCTAAATGTAATTATATTTGATTAATAAAATTTTAAATGATGTATTTTTATTTTGAATTGTTTTAAGCTTTACTTTATTTAACTTTTGAATACAATTTAAATAAAAACCTCACGTGGAGGTTGGGCTTTTAGGCGGGCTTTTAAATTGGGCCTCTAGGCGGGCACATAGACGGGCTTTTAGAGCCAGACCTACGGGGCGGAGCCTCTAGGCGGAGCTTAGGCGGGCCTCGGGCGGAGGCCTGGGGCGGGCGCTAAAGCCCGTGATTCGGGCCCGATGCAAGATGCAATGGGAGCTGAAAATAGGCTTGCGGCCCCCGTCCAGGCCTTTAACGGGCTTGGGCCGGGCTAAAGCCCATTGGGCCAGGCCGGGCCTAAAGCGGGCCTCGGGCCCCGGGCTTTTTGGAGATCTCTAAATTGATACTAAATGTGAAAAAGATAAAAGAAAATGAATAATAGAATGTCATATAGTTTTTATTTTAAAATATTATAAAATATTGATTATTGGTGAGATGAATATTTCTACCACTAATTATGACCATATTAAATATGAATGATGGAAGAAATGGCAGGATATCAACCCACTCTTTTATATATATATATATATATATATATATATATATATATATATATATATATATATATACAGACACACTCTATTTCCATAAATGAATACATTTATAAACATTTTTATTACAAAATCAAAAATATTTTTTGAGTAAAAGGTTTTTTTTATTACACTTTATAAAAACTATGTTTCTTCTTGAATAATAACTCGATGTCAGGAAAGTTTGAATATAGATAACAAGGAGATGGGTTTTTTCAGGTTCCCAACATATCCCAAATGGGGGTAAAGTTAGTGTTATCCAAGGTTATTGGCTTTTTAGTAGGAATGGGGAAGGTTAAGATATTAATTTTAGTCACGTCACGATTATATAAAAAATGATTTTAGAATTATTTTTATTTTATATTTTAGTGTATAATATAATAATAACAATTGAAATAATTAAATTTTTAATAAAATATAATTATAATAATATAATATATTACTTTTAATATAATAAAATATTAATATTAATATAAAAATTAAAATTAAAGGATGGAGTATGGGAATTTCCTATTTGTTAGAATTCAAGATTTTAGTTATCAAACACTATCGACCCTGATTTGAATTGATGTTTGTGTGTTATCAAATATGCTTGGTTGTCTGAATCGCCCAAAACACTAGTGCCTGTTGTAACAAGCCGGAGAAAAACATGATGTAGTAAGACAACAATGAAAAATAAAAACAAAAAAACAAACAAACAAAAAAAATTCATCCCTCCGATGATCAGACATCAATCAAGTAGGTTAAAATTGAAGCTATTCATATCTCTTATTAACGACATGAATTTCCTTGCCAGAGCCCCCGGGAGGAGGAGAGGCGCGGGACCAGTTTTGGCCAAGCCCCTTTAAAAGGCGAGAGGACCTGAAGTCGGTGTTTTAAAACCATCGGAATCTGATTCAGGAGATGAAATTTTAGCTGTCTGGTTGGAGACGATAGCTTCCAACACAGATTCATACACAAATTTAAACATTATCTCTTCATCAGAGGTTTCTGCATTGCTGACAAAGCTTCCATCTTCCTTGGATTCCATGGTTGAACTAATCAAGGCGACCTGCAACATATATATATATAAATCATATTAAAAGGAAAAAAAGCAAAACAAAACTTGATTTATGGAATGATATAAAAGTTTCCTTTTATCGATTTCCCTGCTATTTCTTTGTTTTATTTTATTTATATATATATACATATATAAATCATATTAAAAGGAAAAAAAAAAAAACAAAGAAAACAGTTATGGAAATCGTATAAAAGCAAACTTTTGCTCGATTTCCCTGCTTATTTTCTTTATTTTGTTTCCCCTAAGGCTGTTGGATTTTTAAAACATTTTATAACAATTTTAAATCAATTGTAATAAGTGTGAATTAATTGCTGCTTATTTTAATTTTTCGATTTTGTTTTTACATTTTAAATGGCCTTTAATTATTATTAAATGGGTTTTAATTTTGTCAGTAACCTTTATTTTGAACTTTATGCATACAGCGTGTGTTTTCATTTGTGAAATAAGCTTTTTAGTTTTGTTTGTATAATATTACAAGAAACTTGTTAATTATTGGTGAAGGGACCCGGTAGGGTTCCTAACACAGGAGAGCCTCCGGCACTCCTATGGATTTGAGAAAACATTTATTTTAAACCCTTTTTTTTTTCTTAAAAGTGAATCCGTGGAGCGAACTCATTTATAGAATTATGTTTTCCATTAAAATCTTATGAAAGATGGTGGGCAAATTATTATTATTTTCTTTTCTTTTCTTTTAAACATCAAACCCTTTTTATACGCTTAAACATTTTATAGAAAATCGGACAGAGTTTCCTTTGTTTTTCAGAAATTTCCCAATTTACAACACCTGTAATAAAACAATTTAATTTACTCCACATCCAACAATGGGACATCAAGTCCACCACAATAATTCAAATCAAACTTTAAAATCATTTTAAAACCTTATAGATATATAAACAATATTTTAAAACATATATATACATTACAAAATAAACGTGCACAAGTAGTTATTTACAAAAAGGTCTTTACATTTTCAAAAGGTAGTCGTCGTGTGAGGCGGAAGTGTCACTGGCCCGGAGGATGCTCGAATTGCACGTCAGTCTCTGCCCCTTGAAAACATTTTATAAAACATTTGGAAAAAAGGTGAGCTAAAGAAGCCCAGTGAGAGTACAGTTCACAGGAAAATAAAGTTTCCAGATACAATTCGAATACAATGTGTACAACAGTTGTATAAATATTTCAATTCAATAAACATTTACTTTACTTTATTTTCCATATAGTTCATACAATGTGTAAAACAATTGTATAAACATATCATTTCAATAAATATTTACTTTACTCTCTTTTCCTTTTTGAATCCGTCATATCCAATGGAACCGCCTACTGTTAACCACCGTTGGTCCATGAATGAACCTCCGAGGAAACAGTCTGACGATCATCGATGGCCCAAAAGGAACTTCCGATAAATCATGCCTTTATTTTAAATACCATTGCACTATGGAATAAATCACATTGTGCGTTGGTAACCTTTTCGTACTTTTCACGTGCATGGCAATATGCATCACTCTTCCCTTCCCTCTATAAAAAAATTCTATCCCTTTCTCATGTACAATGCACGCGTAAAGTACTTTAGTCGACTTTCCTTTAAACTTTATCTTTGTAACATAGGGTAACCATAGATTCAAACATTTTCATATCAACATATATATATATATATATATATAATATGTTCATAAACATTTCATTTAATATGGAAACCATAAATCATGCTTTATAAAACTATGGAAACCATAATCATTTCATATTTTCTCAACAATATTTAAAGTCAAGAAAACCATATTTATTTTTTTAATTTGAACATTTATAACATATATATGAAAACATATACATTGGTAAACATTAATATATATATTCATAAACATTTACATTTTTCCCCACCTTAGTTATTTAAGCCCTTTTCCTCCTTTAAACAAATTTTCCACCTCCACCTTTGTCCTTATTCACTTTCCTCCTACACGTCACATTATCCATAAAATCCATTAACATTCATACCTTAATCATGCTCAATTAAACCATTAACTATAATATACTTTCAAACAATCCTTAAGCCTTTACTCACTTCCAATTGATTAAAATCAATTGAACTCAACCTCTTTTTTTTTCATTCTTTTCTTATGATAACTCTTGGAAATTACTACCCAATACAATAGCCCAAAACATGCCATGAAATGGTCATGTCAAAACCCGGCTATTCACACCGACATAACCAAGCAACCTGCACACTTGGTGCAACCATAATTTTCAGT
The DNA here is from genome assembly GCA_016808115.1 of Tetrastigma voinierianum. NCBI lineage: Eukaryota > Viridiplantae > Streptophyta > Magnoliopsida > Vitales > Vitaceae > Tetrastigma > Tetrastigma voinierianum. The sequence continues at coordinate 218,706 of JAEQBH010004921.1, read as the reverse complement.
CACGTTTTGATCATCCACTGTCCTCCACATGCACATGGATGGAATCTTAACTCAATGGACTTTCCATAGAGTCGAAACGCACCAGCGAGGAGTTCGGACCCGAAGTTATGAGCCAGAAGTTGGAGGCCATGACCATTGTGTCCCATAGGTGGAGTGTCTTTGGTGCACTTTGAATGAATTTCTGAGTCCTAAGGTGTCGGAATTTGGATACACCTATTTCAAGGAGTTATGTGCTCCTATCATTTTAGTTTATCTAGCAATTTGAATCACTCAATTTGGATGAGTTATGGCCATGTTATGGCCAAAATACAGTCTTGGGGTCTCAAAACAGAATAGGAAAACTTCTTGAACATAGCTCTGTGGCCCCAAGGAAGCCCGGGGGATCAGATTGACTACCGTCGACCAGCGGAATACAAGTGGATGCGGTTACCCGGCCACTTCAGAAAATCGGGCGAGTCTCAGCATGCGGGGGCTCTGCAGAGCCTAGCTCACAATATAAACACATCCCCCAAGCAGGTCAATATATCATCCACATGAATAAAGCGGCCACTTGGGCCCATAGCGTTACTCATAACAATATATATAGAAACATACCAACTATGTCCAATAGTTCTAAGAGTTAATAATTTGCTCTTATACAACATATAATTAGAGAATTTAATACATATATAAAATCATCAGCCTGACCCGGCTTTCTTCACAACCTGGAGTCTCTAGGAAAGTCTCGTCGCACGCTCTCCTGTACTGTAAAATAATGTCCACCATTGAGGTGAGTTGTGCTTTCAATCTGGAATCGCCCTAAAGTGGGCTACTCTACTAAGTGCGTGCAATGTTCGAAATAAACACACATTCAAGCAAATGCATGATCTGCTTGAATGTCTAACTCATCGTCTAGTGCAGAAGTCTCAGAGCTCCCTCGCTTTCACTTTAAGCCTCGTATGAGAATTATTATTTTGTTTGTTTGGCAATGGACAACCTCCGATGTGTATATATCGATTGGGCCGTCTCCGGCCCGATTAAGTATTTATTTTTAGTTTGGACCTCGGAGTAATTAACATTTTGAAACTGACCCTCTGAACCATTTTCTCTTAGACTCATCTCATGCACTCACTCCTATGGTCTAGGGTGTTCCGGTGCATATGGAATGCACATGTATGCCCGGTCCGTCACAGTCTAATTCACATGTAAATATATAAACATGCATATATTTACAAAACAATCAATTCACACAATCATGTCATGTAGGAGATTCTCATTTCATACATCAAAATTAGCTCGGCAGAATTTGTGATCGAACCGCAGCAATTCGGCTTGAATCACTTTCGATCAAACACATTTCACACAAAAATATATTTTGAGAAACAACATTTTGAGGAATAGTGAAATGCTCGATTACTATTCCCGAAAAATCACAAATCATCGGTTCACTTAGTGAACCCGCAATTCACGGCCATTCCCGACCTCATCCAAACAAATACATGATTTAATACAATATTCCAACTATGACTCAATCGGCCATTAGCGATTACGAATTTGCTTCAATGGAGTGTTGTCTAAAAAATCTATATCAATTCGGTTCCAAGGTTTGGATCGATCAACGGTCCCTCACGGCCCTCATTCAAAATTTCAAACATTCGCAAAGTACTTAAAGAATGAATAAAACCCAAGTAGGGAAAAACCCCTACCTCAAGGAGTTTGTCTAAACTCCTTAAATCCGGTACATACGCGAAGCCCTCTCCGCGTAGAGCAGCTTTCCTTCTTGTCCCGAAGACTGCCGACGGTCGAATCGCGCGATATTTTAGAGAGAAGTCTCTCTCTCTCTAAAGGAAAATCGCCATCGGGCTTCCACCGTAGTCCCCGCTCCAAATTCACGCTGTCTTCATTTAATTGAGAAGACAAGAACTATTTATTATTTTGTCTTCTCGTGACTTAAAAATTTCAAAACACCATTATGTCACCTCTTTTTCTAATTTTGATATCTCGCACTATCTCGTCCATTTTCATCATTTCTCTACTCATACCACTCATGGCACATGAGTACGTGTTATATGTGACTTTCGTCAGATCGAAAATCGCTTTACTAAGACTCCGAATGATGCCTCGAACGTAAAAATTCGAATGTCCTTGAACACTTGATTTAAATTTACGTGTTAGCTATTACAATGATTCCAACTGAAACTACGATCATCCGAGATCTAGAGAATAAATTCTTGGTTTTTAACCGAAATAACAATTTTGTAATCAAATTACGACATTTTGCTCCTTTTCAGAAATTGAATTTCGGTCTTACAAATGCCTTCACTTTGAATGCATTTCAGTCCAAAGGGCCACTCGATAGACTTTATTTTAAGGATATATGTTCTTCTATCGCGCCTAATTTATCCGTAAATTTGAATCACTTAATTCCGGATGAGTGATGGCTAAGTTGCGCCACACACATTCATGGGTCGAAGGAAAACCGGACAAAGATCTCCCTTGACACACACACATACCCTTAGATAGAAATTAACCCGGTAGGAGAAAACCCACCTCAAATGGCGTGATTTCCTCAGACACTACCTTTCTTGGTTTCATAAACCCAAACTTTTGAACCTCATGGAATCTTGTGATTCCAGTACCCACACGTAGCTCTCTTTGGGTAGAGCAACATTAACTCTTGACCCAACGAGATTCGACCAACGAAATACTGTGAATCAAAGAGAGAAGCTTTGCTTCCTCTTTTCTCTCTCTCTCTCTCTCTACGGTTTGGTCTTAGACAAAAAATGAGATCTTTTGGCTTGTTTGATATTTTGGGTTATTTATAGTGTGGACACGTGGCTCACGTAGCTCCACGTGTCACACTTCTTCGATTCCGTTCTCACCTTAAAACAATTTATTTCATCCCGGTTTCAGTTCCATCTATTTTAAATGGACATTCTTTAAATATTTGACATTTTTCGGGATTTTTCCAAAAATCTCGTTTTTGGGGTCCACTCGACGCTCGTCGTCTCGAAATTCGTGAAAAATCTTACTGTCTTGGAATCCAACAAAATTTGACTGGGTAACTAGATTTCGTGAGATGAATTCAACGGTAAAGTCCATTTCGTCATCCGAGATCTAGAAAATTTTCAGATTTTTCTGTGGAAAATTGCCTTTTTGCCATATTTCAGAAAAATTGCATTTTCACCCCTTAACATAATTTCGTTTTGATTTGATTCAGTTTCTTTAGACTCAATACATTATTATGAACATTTTTTATTTTTGGGGCTTGTTTTTCAAAAATTACTATTCATTTGACTGTTTCCAATCAAACACATAACTGATCGAAAACAAAATTAACTATTCATGGGAACTGTAAATTCAGGGTCTTACAGTGGGTGATAGAGTAAAGGTGTTTCTAAGGTTCGTTGGAGAAATTTTGGAGGTACCTTATCCGGAATTCTTGTTGGATCATTGTATCTTAAGAGACGAACGTTGCAATTGAAATAAGCACCATGTGTGGAGCGAATTCGTCTTAAGGACACTATGGAACACAGACCTCGAATCTAAAGATATTGTATTTGTTTAGCAACATGTTTATTATTATATTCATAATTTTATTCCTTTATTATTTGTTATATTTGTCTATTCAATTTTGCCTAATGTTTTTCTAACAATCTTAAGACGAATTCGTAGTAACAGTTGAATAGGTAATACCGAGAAGGAAAAAAAAAGACCTTTACTCTACAAGTGTACAATTTCGGGAAAAACTAAAAGAAAAGAAAAATTAAATTTAAACGATCCATTTGTTTTAGTCAAAAACTTGAATTTTATTTTAGTATTAGTTGTTTATTCTGTTTATCAAAATTAATTAAGGCGTTTTGGACAATTATTTTACCCAAAAATTGGATTTTTCAAAATAGTTGGGATTATGAAATTTTCTTTTGAATTTTTAACATAATAGAAGATATATACCCAAAAATTGGATTTTTCAAAATAGTTGGGATTATGAAATTTTCTTTTGAATTTTTAACATAATAGAAGATATATATATATATATATTTATATATATATTTTTTATGTTTCCTCTTTAGAGAAATATGGAAGTGTATGGAAACATCAAAGCAAATTTGTAAAAATATTTTTTGCTTCCAATTATATGATCTCCAAACTTGGGTTTTGCTTTTTCTCCCACAAAACTTTTGAATTTTGAACATAGTAGAAGATTTTTTTTTTTTTATGTTTCCTCTTTAGAGAAATATGGAAGTGCATGGAAACATCAAAGCAAATTTGTAAAAATATTTTTTGCTTCCAATTATATGATCTCAAAACTTGAGTTTTTGTTTTTTTTTTTCTCCCACAAGACAACTATTGCTAGGACTTTAGGAGTTACTACACACATTTTTATCCAAAATGAATGACTTGTTTCACTCCTAATTTTGAAAACTGTTAGTTGTTCTAAAAAGCAAAGTAAACAAAGAAAATAGGGAGAACACATTTGGTTCCCAGTTTTTTTTTTTGTTATGTAAAACACAAAGAACATAGAAAACAATAAATCTTAAAACAAAAACAAGCCAAATAGCACCAAATGGTGTTTTATATGTTTTCAAAATTTATCTCTATGAATATTTAAAAACAAGAACTAAACTTGCCTTATATCTTTGTTTCCTCTTTTAATAAACAACAAAAAAGTTGAAAGCAAATGCAAACTCCAAAGCTTTCCATATATGACTGCAAAGATGTTTATTTGTTTATTAGATCGAAAAACATGTCACTGCCAAGTACCGATTACAACTAAGGTTCCATTTGAACCCGGAAAGTATTAAAGAAATAAAATATAGAGGAAAAGTGTAAGGAAAGAAAATTTGCGAGAGAATAAAAAATAGGTTTGACCTTAATAAATTAATTCTATATCTGTATTTAAACTCATTTTATTTGTTTCTCTCTATTATATAAGGACTAAAAAAATTTAAAAATATGTAAAATTTTGAAGAAATTTGATTATATTTGATTTTTCTTTTATATTTTCCATGATGAAACCAAACATGAGAAAATCCTTTTCCTTGGTATTTTTTTTTTCTTCCCCTCATACTTTTCGAGTTTTTTATAAAGACGCTACTTATTTGACTTTGTGTTATCTAAGTCAGGCCGATCTTTCTTACATATTCTTGTTTTCCCCTTCATCGACAGGTATTATTGTAAGATATTTATGGTAGATTTGCCTGTGGTTTGCTCGAATAAATTGAAGAAACAAGAGGATTTTTCAGTGAAACCTTATAAGAAATTGGAAGAATTTAGTGTGATTGAAGTTGTAAAAGATGTAATGGCTAGCAATGGAGTTCCCCTAGAACCCGTTACTCCTGATACAGAAAGAGAGAATGGAAATTTTCCTCTTGATCTCAAGTCTCCACTCTGGTTTGTTTCTTCTTCACCCAAGAAACTAGTTTGCAATGACTCAAATGGTTTTGTGGATCCTGGCTGTAAGACCCGAAAAATCAAATTTTCTAAGAAATGGTAAAATGGTAATTTCGATCAGAAATCCGGAATTTTTCTAGATCTCGGATGATGAAACGGACCTTGCCGTTGAAATTTTCTCGCGAAATCTAGCTATCACGTTGAATTTCGTCGAATTACAAGACAGTCTGAATTTCATATTTTTCTAGGCACCGAGAGTAGTATAGGACACTTGGCACGTGTTGAGTGGCTCACAATGTGCCACGTGTCAAGTGTAGGATTAGTCAAACAATGAGCTCAAGTGGGGCCATAGGAGACATGTGGCAACACGATTGGATGAGAATCCAAGTGGATGGATAAGGTGATAAGGGAAATCCAAGAGAACCACTAAGAGAGTGACGAGTAAGAGGACATCTCATTTGACCCAAGCCTGACCCAAACCGGTTGGGAGAGAAGGGAAAGAAAAAGAGAGATGAAGAAGGGGAAAAGAAAGGAAGATTTTAAAGAGAGGTTTTAATTCTTCTCCCTAAATTTCCCAAAGAACAGATCTCCACGGCTTCCGATGGAGAAGAGGAAAAGAAATTCCTCCGCGACAAGAGCCTAAGGCGAGATCGGGAATCGGTGTGTTTTGAAAACTCCGGATAGGGTTTTCTCCTACTGGTTTAGTCTTCACTAAGAGCCATCCAAAATGGTTAGAGTGTTCGGGGTCAAATGGTTGTGTGTTTCACCCCAAGATTAGACCAGTGTTGGAATTTCGACCTGCTTTGACAAATTGACCGGATGTGGGGGACTCGTCTTCTAGCGTCAACTATGTCTTGATTGTTTGGGTAGTTCCAAGATGGACTGCCGGATTGCTTAGTGGCCCATGTGGGCTGATTGTGTGTTATTGCTAATGATGAATAACATGTTGGTTGTGTGTGGTTATGTTAATATTTGCACATATGATATGTTAACATGAAGTCTTATGAAAATAGCATATTGCATTTCATATGCACGGGGACACCCTAGGACAGTAGGTATGAGTGCATGACATGGTTTCAGAGGGTTGACCAACAATTATTTATCGGAGTATGTCCACTATAATATATCGGAGGGTCGTCCACAATCTATATCGGAGAATGTCCACTATATCGGAGTAAGTCACTATAAAATATCAGAGGGTTGTCTATTAATAAAGCAAATATCTTTGTTTTTAAAACAACTTTTCATACATGGCAGTTGCATGTTGTTTGCCTGTGATTGTATAGACTAAAACCTTCAAATTAACATAGTTACAAGAACCTTAATTTTCAGATCTTCGGTTTATTTTAATTACTTTGATATAACTGAGAAATTACTTATATTGCTTAATTTGAAAATGGTTTTAATCTAAGACATCAGCAAGTGCACGATCATACAAGTAGTAAATGGATGTGTAAGTCCGTATATCATTCCCACGTAGATTGACAAGAATTGGAAATCAACTACCCGACTACTTAATGTCCCATGCTATTTGAACTTAAATGATAGTAAGGTTAATCTAGAAACTTCAACTATCTATGACTATAAGCAATTATATGAAACTTAAATGAAATCATAATGACTAAATAAGAACAAGAGTGCTGGTGAATCGGTTTTCACATGAGAAATAGACACTATCAAGAAAATCTTTGTGACGACCCAGTTCCTACATTAAAATGCTTTCATTACATTCCCTCTTTGGTAGGTTTGGTTGTCAGATTGCCTAACAATGCAATTGGATTTCTCCATATTCATGATTAAAGGGAGATCTGCTTTTCTCAAAGACAAGGATTTAACATTCTTTTCCAGCAATTTTTGCTTCTTGCAAGATGCAGGTATTTTCTTTCTCAATACTTCATCTTTCTTTTCCTGAGGCGTAGATCTCTTGTACCCTTCCTGGGGTTACTACAAAACTTCTACCATCTAATTGATGACTCATCCTTTAAATCCTAATGGTTCTTCCTTCCCTTGATTAGATCTCATTAGCACAAGGTTGGAAATTCGCACAAATTAGGTGAAATCTACGATTATTTATATTGATAAATGCTCTATCTGACATCATTATGAGTGAAAAGGAATTTATCGAAACGAACCCTCAGGCGTAGTAGTTCATCGATGGTAGTATATACCTGATGAATGCTCAAGGCTCTGGGAATCTCCAGCTGTGTGTCACCTTGAGGGCCTCACGAATCGAGCAAGGAAACACTCATGGCGAAGGTATTGAGATATATTATCATTAGGAAGTAGTGATTCAAGAACAACATCAAATCAAATAAATCCCAATCCAACTATTTCTCTCTAAAGTGCGAAAAGTATAACTAACGGTAAATCCAATCTAGCAAAGTTGCGTTCTAAATCTTTATTACAACCTGGCGATCATTTATCGGATATATCCCTTTGTAATTTGTAATATGCGATAAAAGAATTCAAGAAATTTATGCAGAGAATCCATTAATGTCGAGGCAGTATTTGTATAAAGAAAATCGAAATTTAGTCAACTTGGCATTTCTACCTTTATTAAGCGATTCGAATCGAAAAGAAAATAAAAGAAAATAAAAGAAAATAAAAGAAAATAAAAGAAAATAAAAATTTATTCTAAAAATATACAATGAGTCCTTCTCCTCTCCCAGTTCTGGGTATCGAAGACGAAAGCTACTTTACTATCTTAAAAAAGTCTATTTATAACTGTCAAAAGAAGAAAATGGGCCTAATTCAGAAAACTCCAGGTGGATTTCATTAAAGAAAAAACATTCATACATCATGTGCGACACCAAATTGATCGCGACTGAATTTCTTTCATTTACTTTCGTTCGATTCACGACGATGCCGGTGTAACGGTTCGCTGCGTTGCGAGTAGTAATTAGCGACTTCAATTATAGTCGCGACTTTGTTGGCTTAGTTATTTTCAAAAATTGATGTCGCGACCATACTTCCATGTCGCGACTTCGTTCCTCCTTCTTTTCTACTGCATTCTGCGTCGCAACCTTAGTTTTGGTTGCGCGACTACGTTTTGTTATCCGCACTTGATTAAAGTTAGGACTTCTTTTTCCTTGTTGCATTATGCGTGTGACCTCACTTTAGGTCAATGACCGCATTTATCATTTCTATGCCTTAACTCTAGGTCGTGACTTCTTTGCGGATTCGCGACTTGGATTTTGATTACTGATGCTTCTTGGTCGCCAACCTCGATGATTAGTTCGACCTCCTTCTGTGATCTTCTGCCTTCACATGTTTCGAATTTAAGTTGCGACCTTAATACTTGGTTGCGACCGCTTTTGATATCCTTGCCTTTCTTCTGGTCGCAACCTTAACTCTTAGTTGCAACCAGTTTCTTCATTCCACCTTCTATTCGGTGCGACCTCGAGTTGATGTATTTGCACAATGGTTACTACGTTTAAGTTGCATTTGTGATTGCTCAAACATAGTTTGGCTTTGGATTTTGCCTCGATGTTTCTTTGCGTTGCGACTTGAATGATTGGTGTGACCTTCTTTTTGATCCTCAACCACCGTTTGGTTGCAACTTCCAATTTTTCTTGCGGAGACCTCGTTTATTAGTTTCATCGCGAATCATGTATTTTCATATTGGTGTCCACGACCTCCCGGTTATCTTGATTGGCGTCGAGACCTCGGTGTGAATTATCGCGACCTAAGATTCTTCCTTGAATATTTATATCGTCTTAGCCACTGTTCTTGGTAGCAACTTCTATTAGTTGCCTTGTATACGATGCATGTGCAATTTCCAGTCACGACTAGTTTGAATAAACTGTATTTCTCTCTCGAACTAGTCTTGATGATGTCGTGATTTGATAAGCTAGGCCCAGCGAGCTTCTTGTGGCTGACTCGATTACAAGGTGCGACCTCATTTCTTCTTCAAAGGCCTTTCTTACGGTTTTGTGGAACCTTAGGTCTGTTTGTAATTTTACGTAAAAAGTGAATTTAGTAAGATATCCATGTTTACGCATATGAATCAAATACTTATCTTGCAAATACTTGAGAAAAATGGATTAAAAATCAAACCAAAGTTTTGGACTCATCAAATTCCCGACAAAATTTTGCTTGTCCTCAGCCCGAAGAGAAGAAAGAAGTGTTTGTCCTCGAACAATTGAGCTTTATTTTTGAAGGACATTTTTACAGTTCAAACCGCGACCTTATTCGCGCCTTAACCCAGAAAAAGGAGATAGCAACATCATTTTAAACTACAGTTTCAACTGAGGAAAAAAGAATGGTTTCAACTTCTGTCACAAATACAATGATGAATTCTGCATTTAAACAGTTCGGTCAACAGATCTTGTTCTGTGAGTGTGTGTAGGTCTTCAATCCTTTTCATCTTCTTGTTGAATTAGTTAATCTTCTAGGAATCTCCTTAGTAAGCTATTCAAGGTCCCATAGGCTTGTTTTTCATATTGATCTCCACTAATGTAGGTAAATTTAACCTTCAAGATCAAAGAGGTCTTTCAGGCTTATGTGAAGCAGGTAATTAGGTAGATAATTGGAAAATTTTGGTTGCAAATTACCCAGATTCCACTCTTCCTTTATATCTAATTGTCTTCAGCTTTCATCCTTTTCCTTCCTTGTAATGTAGATTCTCCTCAATCTTGGTCTGGTACATCTTTTTAATGGCATTTTGATTTGTCACCTGCACCTTATCAAGACAGTTCCCTTTTTCTGGAACTCTTTTTGTTTTTTTCTTTCTATGAATGGGAATAGTGCAATGTTTTGTCTTTTTAGGCTTTCTATCACTCTTAGAGAACTTTGGGCTAGCAACTCTCATACCAGTTGGCATTAGGGTACTAGGTGTTGAAACACCCCTATGAGCTTAATTGTTCAAGGGAGATAGGTCATAAGACAAAACTTATTCCTCTTTTCAATCTCTGCTTCTTTTTCTCTAGTTCTTCAAGTTGTTTCTTCTCCTCTTTCCTTGTAATGTAAGGAAATATTTTCCCCCAAACTTGTTTCTTTCTTTACAACAAACCTTGTTGTTCTGGAAACTGGGTAATTTGGGGTTCTTTGCTGTAGGATTACTTTAAGGGAGGGGACTCAGGTTTCTAATCGCTGCTAATTGAAGAAATCAGGCCTGTTTAGCTCAAATCAGGGACTAGAGTGTATGCCTTAGCCATATAATGAGGAGTAGGCTTAGGAAAGGCTCAAACTTCCAAAGATAGCTCTATCACTTCTTGTCATTGTTTTTACCTAGTATTTAAGCACTCGTCGATAATCTCCACAAGTTCTAGGACCCTGTATCCTTAATTGTGAATCCCCCAGAAGATGTTACTAATCCTTTTCAAGGTTTCAAGAATGTTATGGACCATGTGTACTGTTTTGTCAAGACTTGTATTGACTCACTGTTTATATACAAAACTTCAATCATTTTATTTGTTCCCTCAGTAATATACCCTCTTCTATTTCTGATTTAAACTTGATTTAAATAATGCTACAACTCTAAGTCATTTCTTGATGTCTACCCTTATTTTTCTTTCATTGTTGTTCTTGGTATAAAACAGAATTGGTCATTTGGTCATTGTACAGACAAGGCTCGAAAATATAGGTAATTTCTTGAGACAAATAATGAATGACACAAACAACACAATTCATCATATCAGTTCATGAACCCAAAACAAATCACCTTGTTAAGCAACTGGAATTTTTGTTTATTCAACAAATTAAAATATCAAACTCTCAATGCTACACAATCTGATTTCTCTATCTATACAAAAACTAATGCAAAGAAGTACAATAAGGCGTATCTAATCCAGGGAGGAAAATTCTCTGTTCTCGACCTAAAACCCTATGCCTTCCTCTAAAGAGAATTTGTAGCCAACTCACCTTTATCGATTTCCCTTCTCACGAATGCGTAGGAAGAGAACGATGCGAAGGCAGTCTGACAAGGTAGGCCTCAATTCATACCTCCTGCATCCGGAGTTATAGATGATGGGAGTTACAGTTGTATATTTGTTCACGCCCAATCATCCATTTTTAAATGCGATGAACATTTGGAATCATGGCGGAATTGGTTTGTTTTCCGACTCCATTCATTCCATACGCTCTGCATTTGCGTCCTTGGAACTCATCTTTTTTCTCATCCTCTTTTTCCTTCATTTTTATTGTTCATTCTTTCCGTGTATTCCCATCCTTTTATAGTGATCTTGATTCTCTTGGGAATGAAGAAGCTCTTAATTCTCTTTTTAATATTCCCAATGAATGAATGAAGTGAATTTTGGATACCAGTGCTGGCTATTTCGGCGGAATTTGGATGAGATGAGATTGATTATTGCCGAGGCAGTGATGATTTCGCCTGAATATCTTCAAAAACGTGACCTCAGCGGTTTCGCTAAAGTCAGTTGGGTTGGATTATAATCAATAACAGTTTGAATCAAGGGTAAAATAGATGGGAAGTGGAAAGAGATTGAGATGTTGAATCGATTGGAAGTTAAGATGATTTGAAGGCTCAATATCGCGTTAAACGTCAAAGTGCACTGAATCTCATATTAATGGTATACGGGAAATAGAACTTCGTCATTTTGGCACCCAGTGAGTTTAGAAACCCTATTTTTGTCAGTTGGGATCTGGTTTGGAAGACTCCATTTCGTGTTCATTATCGACTGTTTTTATTAGTGTAAAAACGCTGTTGCGACTATGGACTGATCATTGAACCAAAAATGTTTCAATCAAAGTCTAACCATTCTTTGATTTATAATCATGATTATCAATTTCCTATCTGGTTAAGAACGAAGTGGATCATTAGACAGAGAAGAATTCGGTCTTGATTGATTCGATTGTTAGTTCGTTCATGAATCGATCATTAATTTCCGTTCAATTCAATTGTCGTTCAAAACGTTCGTGATCATGATATGTGGGATTAAGTGAAGGCACAAAATGGATAAATAGTCTTACCTGACTTTTGGATGTATTTATGTGGAGACAAATTAAGTAAATGGAAGATATCTTTGCATGAATCCATAACTATGGGATTGGAGTTTGATCGTAAAATTCTATCATGCGTATATATAACATCTTTGTAAAAGCGTCATGGTACGAAACTAATAAATCTTTGCTGAAATGGTCTGCCGCTCGTCGTAAAAGTCATTGCGCTCGCGATAATGGTTATTTGCGGTTCGACGGCGTCCGGGCCGCCGTTCGCGCCGGAGCGAATGGTTGCAATGATTCGCCGAATAATCGCGCCAATCTCGACGTTGCTTTGGTTATCGCGATTCGGTCTGAATATCTTGCGCCAGTTTGCGTGAATCAATAACGGTCAATAATTGATTCGCTTCTTGGAAAGTTAATCTGGAGTTGAACGGTTCATCTTGAGTTACGAAGATCAATAATGTTCGATGGATAAACGTATCGCGAAGCCATTGAATCTTCGTTCGTTTCGTTTGATATTTTTGTGGCTTTGGAGATCGTTGGCTGATTTTGCCAGCCCCTCTTCTGATTCGAGAAGGAAGGTGACAGGTTTTCCGAAAATTCAATCCATATGGGATTCGAACAGATCTGTATGCGTGTCGTGTCGTTTTAGACCGATCTGATGATCTTGGTTGTTCTGTTGTTGATCGACCGCCGTTGTTGAAGATAAATAATGAATGTTCAACATTCCACCGGTTATCGACTTTGCTTTGTTTGATCGGCTATCGTCGCCGATCGGATGGTGTCAATCGCTGAATGTTTCGTAAAATCCTGGCGCTATTAACGTCGTTTTGGATAAGTTAGCTTTAATAATGATAACGTGATTCGTTGTTCAAATGAAGATGAAGAAGGCCGTGAAATCATTCCGCCAATCAGCAACCGCGGAGATACCGCGAAGGCGTTCGTGTTTCCGTCTTTGGCGTCGATCGCGTTTCGCCGACCGAAACGATCTTGAAATACCGACCGATAATAATCGATTTACGGTTTGTGGTTGACGCATCTGACGAAGTGTCGCTTCCGCTGCGTAGATGCATGCGGTGCGTTAATGGCGCGGATCTTTATCAACGCGTTACCGCGCGCCGATTATCGTATCGAGCTCTTAACCAATAGATGGGCGTCTGGATCGCGCGGTACGTTGTGATCGTCGTGCGCTGTTCGTGGTTGGTTCTCGGTGACCGTTCGTACTAAAGTTCTGTTATCGGCGCCGGTGGTTGGGCTAATACAGATTGGAATAGCTTCAATATCTGGAAAATATTATCATATTTTCTTCTCTTCACTCTTATATGATGAGCTTTTTCTAACTCAAACCGAAGTGATGACTGCATTGTCACGACATATATCGCCGATCTCTGAGTCAAATTCTTTATAATCTTCAATACACGACAGATCTTTGTAGCTTCTTCACTTTGTAAATGATATTTAATTATATTTTCTTGAATGTTATGAGACAATATCGACTTCAACTCATATATGGCTTCAAAGGCCTGTACCGACCTAATTATTATCTTTTTCTGTTAATGATCAATGCTCTTGGCATCATTGAGATTATAACTCAATATCATATATTAATTTCTGTAATCAATTCTCTTTTGTCCCAATCGACTCCCATTTGCATAATCACTGGCATCACACATGATTTCAAATTCTTTATTCAATTCTGGTTTTGCCATGATGGGAGCTTCAACCAATTTTGATTTGATCTCTTCAAAAGATCTCTGACATGACTCATCAAACTTGAACTTGGTATCCTTTTCCAGTAATCTACATAATGGCCTAGCAACCTTGGAGAAGTCTCTGATAAATCTTCTATAAAACCCAGCATGTCCCAGAAAATTTCTTATTCCCTTGACTGTTATGGGTGGTATAAGACTCTTTATAATTGAAACCTTTGCCTTCTCTACTTCCATCCTGCTGCAGAAATCTTGTGCCCTAGGACAATTCCTTCTTTTACCATAAAGTGGCATTTTCCCCAATTTAGAGCTAGATTCTTGTCGACACAGCGAAATCTTGTCCACGAAATTATCTGAAGCAATTTTCAAAACTGGATCCTACCTTTGTGGAAATCATCCATGAAGATCTCCATAACTTCCACTGCAAAATATGAGAATATAGACATCATGCATCTTTGGAATGTAGCAGGAGCATTACACAAACCAAATGGCATTCTTCTAATAGCAAAAGTACCAAATGGGCATGTAAAGTGGTTTCTCACGGTCTCGAGTCGCAGTAATTTGATTATATCAGTATCCATCGAAAAGCAGTAGGGTGTCACCAACTAACCTATCCAATCTGATCAATGAAGAGGCGGGAAAATGATCCTTTTTGGTTGGGTGTTGGGTTCACGTAGTCATGCACCCTCCATCACATTTACAATTCTTATGAGTCAATTCATTCTTTTCATTTATGATCGTTGAATCCACCCTTCTTGGGAACCACATGGTACAGGCTCACCCGAGAGCTATATGATATTGCATATATAAAACACGCATTAAACCCGATTCGATTACTTCTTTTCTCCTGACATCTTTCATTACGGGATTAAACCTCCTTTGGTGTTCAATAGAAGTTTTTGCATCATCGTTCGGCAATATCTCTTGTGCATGTAAATGGAGGACTAATACCATAAGATCCTCGATTGACGAGCTTGTAAGCTTCCTTGTACTTCTCGGAAATTTTGGCGGCTTTTGTTCTTCAATTTCGATCAATGCGAGTTGATATGATTCACGGTTTTCCTTTTACGGTTCTAAAGCATATTTCAAGTGATTGGGCAATTCTTTTAATATTAACCCTTCCGCACTAGTCTCTTGTTCAGCAACTTTATGATCATTGTTGCATACATGTTCTTGACTATTTTCATTCAAGCTCAAGACTGTTTCTTTGTTTTGTAAACTACAAGGCAACAATTCATTGTCAATACTCTCAAGATACTGGAAATTCATCTCAATTTCATTGATAGAATGTTGAAGATTACAATCAGAATTCAATTCAACATTGATATGACTATTGTTTTCTACAACCATACAACTTCCTGCATCAACATCAGGTTGTTCCAAACCCTTATTAAGGTTAAAGTGCACTGCTTCATCTCCTACCCTTAAGGTCAGCTCACCCTTTTGCACGTCCTATCAAGGCGCTCACATTTGTAAAAAGGGTCTTCACGGAACAGGTATCCTCTTTCCATTTCATGATCGAGAAAGTCCACGGGGAAAGATAAATTTCCCCACCTTGACAGAACATCTTCAAGAACACCTTACGGGTCGTGCCATGGATCTATCGATATCGTAATGCTTCTTTGTTGGGAGGAGTTCCCGAGCTTCGATCTATGCTGCTTGATAGAGGCATCAAGTTGATCTGCGGCACCGGAATTTTCAGCCTTCTTGAATTCATATTTCCAGACGGGAATGGTAAAAGTACCCGCCTTGGTCCTTCATTTTCTTTGGAGAGGCTTCTCACGGATAATTGCGCAGTGGCGGAGTCAAGTTCATACTATTCTTCTCGGCAATCTTCTTTTTCTTACTCAGTATCTCATTCATAAATTTTGCATAGTTCGGCATTTGATTGATTGCCTCTGCGAAGGGAATATTGATTTCTATTTTCTTGAAGATGTCTAAATTTGGCTTGCTCTTCCCTCCTTGCTTTAGGCCTACGAGGAAATGAAATGCTGCCAGTGTACGCCAAGCTTGTGCTTTCTCCTTTTGTTTTACGCTCCCGCAACTTCTCTTAGGATGTTCGATGTCTTCCAGTTTCCTTGCTTCCATAATCTTCTCTGGCATGTTCTTCTCTTCTTCCTTTCCGGTTTCTTCTATTTCTTCCTTAGTCTCTTCCTTCCTCTCTTTTCTTCTGTTGTTCCCCACTTCTTTCCCACTTCTCAACTGAACTGCCATGCAGTCCTTTGGGTTCTTTTGGGTGTCACTTGGGAATGCACCCTTGTTCTGGGTCTGCATATTCAGGGATAACTGCCCTACTTGTGTTTCCAAGTTCTTTAGTGATGCACCTGTGTTTGCTTGAAACATATAAATGTTGGATTTTAAATTCTCGACTCGTGCAACTTTTGTTCATGGAGTTTACTCCGGCTTCTTGTTATCCCCATGGCGCGTATCTACTCTTCAAAGGCCAGGCCCTCTTTTGACCATTTGATATTCATTTGCTTTCTCCTTCTTCTTCTTGGAACCTTGTTGGTGATACCTGCCCTTCTTGGTAATTCTGCCCATGTCTTGGGCCATGTATTGCTCCTCCGCCATATGAGAAGTTCTCATGGTTCCTGAGTGTTGGATTATAGTGTGTAGGTAAGTTGAGATTAGGCTTGAATTGATAGCTCCTTTGTTCATTCAAGTATTTAGCCTCCTAGTCCCTCAGCACTTCTTCTCATTCCTTCTCTGTCGATTGCTCCTATCTCATGAGTAGAATGCAACCTCTTCTCTTGTCTATCCATCCGGTGCATGATTGTATCTAGCTTTTTACTTCCATGGTACATCATTTTGTTAAGTTCAATGATCCCACTCCTTTGCTCTGTTGTTACTTCACGAAGATTCGGATAAGTTTCTTCATATTTCACTGATCGAGTCCTCTATCAAGTCCCTTGCCTCCTCTGCACTTTTTCTTTTGAATGCCCACAGTAAGAAGCATCAATAATACCCTTGGAGGTATCATTCATGGAGTGGTAGAAAATGTCCATTTGTGTCTTGAGATCTATGCCATGCATAGGACATCTCTTCAACAGTCTTTTGAACCTTTCCCCAATTTGTATATAAGCTTTCATCTTCCCACTGATTGAACTGCGAATCTCCTTCCTTCTCTAGAGTGAGAAAGGGGAAAGAAATAATACGAGATAAGCTTCCCTTGACTCTTCCCATGTATTCACTAAGCCATATGGTAGGGAATCAAACCAGGTGGCTGCAATGTCTCTCAAGGAAAAGGGGAAAGTTGCGGCAGTCACTTTGGTCATTTGAAGGAATCTACCAAGTGCTCATTAGGGTCCTCGGTAGGGTGGCAAGCTATAAATTGATGCTCTTTGAACCATTGTGATCAAAATTTGGTTTCAGCTCGAAGTTGTTGGCTTCTACAACAGGTTGTCTAACTGCTGAGTATTCTGCTTGGATGACAGGTCTCCGAAATCCTCCATAGTATCTTGCCTTTGAAGTCTCTCTACTGCTGTCTCTTGTTCAACTGTTTGATGAATTCTCTCATCTGCCATAGTTGCTTTCTCTTCTCTTTTAGTCTTCCTTAAGCTCCTTAGTGTTCTTTCCTTTTCGTTATCAAGTATAGACGAATCGACTCACGGCTACACATTGCATAGGATATCTTCTGAAATGGAGATGCACTAGATTACATATAAAGTCGATTGGTATTAGTAAAATAATTATCGATTAAGCTTTCTAAAAGATAAGTGGTTTGTGCAACCACTTCTAGTAAAAATATTTTTTTGTTTTTCTTATAAAATTCAAAGAAAAATGTACAAATTATCATTTCCCTTTTAGGTCAGAATATTGATTTGTCAAATTCTTTCAATCCCCGGCAACGGCGCCATAAAACTTGTTTGCTTGTGATTATATAGACTAAAACCTTCAAATTAACATAGTTACAAGAGCCTTACAATTCTCTTGCATCTTCGTCTATTTTGAATTACTTGGATATAACTGAGAAAATTACTTTATATTGCTTAATTTGAAAATGGTTTTAATCTAAGACATTGCGAGTGCATAGATCATACAAGTAGTAAAATGAATGTAAGTCCAGATATCATTCCCACAGAGATTGACAAGAATTGGAAATCAACTACCATAACTACTTAAGGTCCTTACTATTTGAACTTAAAATGATAGTGAGAGTTTAATCTAGAAACTAACTATCATCGACTATAAACAATTATGTAAACTAAAGTAAATCATAACGACTAAAAATAAGAACAAAATTACTGGACTGAATCAGTTTCCTGTGAGAAATGAACACTATCAAGAAATGTTGTCAAACGACCCGATTAGACATTAAATGCTTTGCTCTGTTCTACTGATGGGTTTGGATTTGTCCAAGATTGCCTAACAATGCAATTGGATTTCTCCATGTTCACTGATTAAGGGCCTCCTGCTTTTCTCAAAGACAAGGATTTAACCAGCTACTTGTATTTTTTAGCTTCTTACTTGAATCTGGGTATTTTCTTTCTCGATACGCCCTTGCCTTTTCAGAAATTGCATATCTCTTGCTTCCTTCTCGAGGTTACATAGAAACTTCTACCATCCTGGTGATGACTCATCCGCTAAATCTAATGGTTCTTCCCTTCCCTTGATTAGATCTCGGCTAACCTGGTGGAAATTCCCCTTTAAATTAAGGTGAAATCTCGATTATTTATATTGATAAATGCTCCTCAACATCAATTGAGTGAAAGGGTTTGTAAAGTGAACCCCTCGGGCGTAGTAGTTCATCAATGGTAGTCTAGCATACCACCCCAAGTAGATGCTCAAGCTCTCAAGATCTCGACTCTGTGTCACGCGAGAGGGCATCTGAAATCGAAGCGAAACACTCCTTGAGCTGGTATTAGTGCTATCATTGGGAAGCTGATCGATTCAAGAACAGCATCAATCGAGATAAATCCCAATCCAAGTATTTCTCTTTAAATTACGAAAAAAATTGTAATATGATAAATCAATCTAAGCGAAGAATTTAGCGTTCTAAATCTTTATTACAACCCTGATAGATCATTGATCGGATATATCCCTTGTAATTGTAATATGCGATAAAAGCAATTCAATTTGTCACAGAATCCATTAATGTCGGGCGTATTTGTATAAAAGAAAATCCAGAAGTGAATCCAGCTTCAACATTTCTACACGGTTCGCAGATTCAGATCCAGAAAAAGAAAATAAAAGAAAATAAAAATGTATTCTAAAAATATACAATGAGTCCTTCTCCTCTCCCAGTTCTGGGTATCGAAGACGAAAGCTACTTTACTATCTTCAAAAAGTCTATTTATAACTGTCAAAAGAAGAAAATGGGCCTAATTCAGAAAACTCCAGGTGGATTTCATTAAAGAAAAAGTCCAGTCTTCTGTCTCATGTTGCGACCTCAAACTGATGTCGCGACCTGGATTTCTTTCATTTGCACTCGTTCGATTTGCGACACAGAGAAATAACCGGTCGTGACTTGGTTCATGCGTATTTACTTGAGTAGTGGTCGCGACTTCAATTATAATCGCGACTTTGTTGAAATAGTTATTTTAAAAATTATTTATGCGACCATACTTCCATGTCGCGACCGTTCCTCCGCTTCTTTTCCTCTTTGCGTGATACACGCCGCCAACCTCGAGTTTAGTTGCGACTCTATTTTTGTTGTCACCAATTCAGTTCCGAGTTAGGACTTCTTTTCCTTGTTGCATTGTACGTCGCGACCTCAGTTTTAGGTCGCGACCACATTTATGTTTCTATTGCCTTAACTCTAGGTCGTGACTTCCTTTTTATGGTTACCACCTGGATTTTTGATTGCTCAGTACTTCTTCAGGTCGCGACATCAATGATTGGTCGCGACCTCCTTTATTGGTCTTCTGCCTTCACATGTTTCGAATTTAAGTTGATACCTTAATACTTGGTTGCGACCGCTTTTGATATTCATACTAATACGGTGCAACCTCGACTCTTAGTTCTGACGGTTTCTTCGTCCACCTTCTATTCCTGAGTCCGCGACCTTAAGTTGACGTCGCGACCTTATGGTTACTCTGTTTCTGGTTGCATTTGGTCCCAATTGCTCAAACATAGTTGCGACCTGGATTTTTACTTCTTAGTGTTTCTTGAGTCGAGCGAATGATTGGTGCTGACCTCAGCGCGTCATGACTCTTCATTTAGTTTACCTTCGTTTTCTTACGAGACCTCATTTGTGGTTTCATCAACGGATCAAGTCGCGACCTCATATTGGCATCATGACCTCAGTTGTCTTCAATTGGCGTCATGACCTCAGTGTGGTGTCACGACATAAGATTCTTCCTTGAATATTTCATACGTCTAAACCATTATTTATTTCTTGGTAGCAACTACAATGCTAATTTGCTTTGTACTTAATTAACCTCCATTTCCGATCCGACTAGTTTGAATAAGCCTTCTATTTTTCTCTCAAGACTAGTCTTGATGATGTCGTGACCTTGAAATAAGCGATGATGAGCTTAGCATCACGACTCGATTTTAAGTTGCGACCTCATTACCTTTGGGATTTGCTTTCTTTTGGTTTTTGCTGGAACCTTTGATTATCTTTGTAATTTTAAGGTGAATTTGAGTAAGATATCCATGGCATTTACGCATATGAATCAATACTTATCTTGCAAAATACTTGAAAAATGGATTAAAAATCAAATGAGTTTTGGACTCATCGCGTGTGAAATTCGGTGAGCTTCCGAGGCATGGGGCCATCATGTAGACATTCAAGTAGGAGAATGTATAATTTTACTTGAATGTTTGTGGTTGCCATTGCATGAGCACTTAGCTGAGGAGGAACCCATGTAGGGAAATTAAACTACTAGGCATTGCTCACCTCATCGTGGGAAAATATTTCAGTTACCGGAGGCGCGTCGGGCGATGAAGCTCATCCGAGGCCTCAGTGGAGGATTAAAGGCCAAACTTGGCTTTACTTTCTTTAATGTAAATTATGGATGGAAAACCCATTTTTGTATTGTATAAAGAACACAGAGTTGTAATTAAACTATTTTTGTATAATAAATACATTTTGGCAAGTTTTCCAGATTCCAGTAGCCTTTTTAGAAATAAGGCAAATTTATGGTGATTTTAGAATGTGTTGAATCAAAAGAAAAATGCAGGAAAGAATATGGAGTGGGCCACTACCCATTTCACAGCATATCGCGACCACTGCCGGTGGTGTCCCACGGCAGAAGGGCCACGATATCTGCAGCCAAGGAGGAACCATGAGCACATGCCAGCGTGGCGGTGTTAGTACTTACCATTGGTGATTTGGAATCAACAATATTTGTATCCTTAGTTCCTCCTACTGCCGTAGTCAAGCTACTGCAGCATAGCAGTCTAGAAATTCGAACCCGGGGATGGGTTTTCATCCTATGAATGATTTGCATCGGTGTTTGGAAAATGCATTGAGGCTTTGTTTGATTTGTAGTTTGTTTCAAAGCAGTGAGTTTGTTTTGTTTCTTGACTAAGCGTAATGGCTTAAAGTGAAGTGTGAGTGCCAACCTTGAGGCTTGGGTCACTAGCTTAACAACGTGGGGTATTACAGTGTCCTTGGGATCTATCCTCGCATTAGGGCAAATGACCTATAGTTAAAGCCAAAAGCGGGATCTTTTATTTAACTATCGACCTAACCTAGAACCTCCTATTTGAGTCAAACCAAGTACTAATGCATTCAAAGTCCCATTCAGTTTAAAAACCTAGCACTCAACCTCATTTCAATGGCTCGTAAATGGCATCTAAAGGATGCTCCGGTGCATCTAGCATTAAGCATGCTGCCCCGAACCATAAGCTTATGGCAAGTATTGACCAAAGGAACAACATTAAATGGAATTAAACCTAGTTTGGAAAGTTGGGAACCATAAATGCAATACTGGAATTTCTGACATGAGGACAACTGCGGTAGCCTAAACCAAGCTGGCAACCCCTCCTCTTCAAGGGTATGAGGCTTAGCCAAGCATCCCTTGAGTTGTCATCCTCAAGGGGAGTGTTTGCCAGCCTAGAAAATGAAAGAAAGAAGAGAGAGAAGAGAGCAAATGAAACCCTAAAAGGAAAGCTGCGGGAAAATTTACATAAAATGAAAAGTTGCTCAAAAGTTGCCTAAGGTTACAAGTTTGTGGGGGTTTTATATAGTCTGACCCAAAAGTGTAGAAAATACCAAAATACACAAAATATGAGATTACATAAGGGCTAAAATGGTAGTACATCAAAACGCGTGGTCGTTTTTAGGATCAAATATACAAAATCACTGCGCGACAATTTACCGCTATGCGGGGGATTTCACTAGCATAAGCGAAAATTTCGCTAACTGCGAAGTGAGATAAGCGAAATTGAAAAATTCGCTATCAACGATTAATTTATTAGCTAGCCAATTTAGCTATCTTAGCGAAAATTATGTGAGATAAGCGAAATTAGTTGGTTCGCTAGGCGATAAATTTCGCTAGCTAGCGAAATTTACGCTAGCCTAACGAAAATTTCCCAATTCGCTAGGATTGCGAGTACCATTTATGAATACTTGAAATTTCGCAATCCCGGCGAGCCCCCACTTAATCATAGCGAAATTCTGGGATTTAACTCATGCTTAATTTGCATTGCTCACTTTGCATCTTCCTTTTGCCCACTTTGCATCCCACTTTCCTTCAAAATCCACTCCAAAATTCCTTCATTTTTATGGTTGAAAACACCGCAAATCTTAATTTAATCATTTGAGGTAAGGCGAAGACACGCAAAATTACCAAAACAAACTCGAAATGGCATCGGTGGAACTAAGTGGATACGCACACATCAATTGGCTTAATTGACATGATTAGTGCGCAAAAAAGCACTCAAAACCTATACGGATAGGGCTCAAAATAACACTTTTGGCGAGTAATCACACCCCCAACCGACACGTTGCTAGTCCCTTACTTGTGCTAAAACAAAAAATGGGGATGCATGCCGTGATTTTACAAAAGTATATATATGGTTCAAAAAGTGTATGTACAGATAAACATTACCTTTAAAATGAACAATTTACACCCTGTTAGACAACCGACATGAGAGAACAACGACCATATAAGAACCAGCTTTTGGTCAACATAGGATCCAAGGAAATCAACCTGAATTTCCCCCAAAATCTAATGGTTCCTAATGTAACCAGATTGAGCCAATAAAGTGCAAAAATTATTCCCTCCCCAACTAGCTCGGCATGGCCTTAAATTGAACATTCAAATGGATCAAGCCATCTTATTTCTTTATTTGAATAGTATGGGACAAAACCACTAAGAAACCTGACTTTACGAATCACGCGTGTAATGGGGACTCACGATGAAACAACTAATTGGGTTAGGGCATCAAACGCGAAAGGATCTTTTCCGGCTGAAGCTGCAGAACTGCACGGATAGACGTTGGGAGTCTTTTAGTGCATTAAACTCACGTTCACGTTATAACAACGTTTACTAAATCTGGTATCTTCCCGACTTAACTAAGTTGGGGCATCAGACCGCCAAACTTTAACAAAGCCTGCCTAGGACCGGTATTGGGTTTCAAAGCGGCGTCCGACACCATTTTTCTTTCGGCTGCTGCTGTTTGCATAACAACTGCCGGGAAGTTTGTTGACAGCTTCAACGCGGGTAACACCAGCTTCTTATGGGTGAATCAGCATGTCTGGGCCCGGCTTTGCAGGCGAAGGCGGGCATTGCTGTTCTGGCTGTTGGGCCGACTCAGACGTCGGTGACAGCAGATATTAAACTCAAGGAGTATTCGGTTGACGCTGAAACTCAATGGTGGCCGATCGCGTGAACCATCCTGACCAAGGTAACAATGGTTTATCGATTCTCGGTGAAACGTGATTCGATTGACCGATTATTTTCGAATGATTATCGATTGAAAGAAAAGTAGATACAACAAGACACAAAACCGCTTTCATAATGCTCAACAATACTCAATAGTATATAAACTTTTGGCTCTGTGCTGATAACTGTGCAAAGAAGTATATTCAACGTACAAAATATCTTTCTGGCCGACAACTGCATGAATCTAACAAAATGGCCAAGCGGTTGATAATATTGGCCTGCGAAGCTGCGAGAAGTTTTCCACGCTACAACCGCCGATGCAGAACGCCGAACATCTGGCGGGATGGGGACGGACGGGAGGCCTGACCGCTCAAATCTCAATGAGTGGTGATGGTGGATCCGTTAACGTAGGCGGCGCGTCTGCAGAATCTTACGGCCTTCGCGGCTCTCGCTCTATGATGCGGGCATCTGGAGACGAGTGACTCGCCAATCTGTTTGGTGTATTGCCGACGCGCCCCAGTGATACCAATGGGTTAACCTGCGATCCATCGATGCGTAATGAAGCCAACAAGCGGACATCATCATGCTCCCAGAAGCTGGCTCACTGGTACTAACATGAGCGTGCTCCGGAGAGTGCTATGTATATGATGGTAGGGAGTGTTGGGGTCTTGTGTTGTGACGGATGGAGGACTGAGATGGAGGAATATATCGGCCTTTGGACTCTCCTCAACTCCACCTCGGGAGCATGAACATCTCCTCGTGGAGTCCTCTGCCTCCTCGTCCGGTGCCCTCCCGGTCCGTTCTTCACGGAGAGGAGAAAAGAAATAAACATCCTGCTTCGCTCCAAAGTCGGGACACGAGGGCATCGATCCTCCAGCTCAATCCGGGCTCCTGGAAAGCCTAGGTCGCTCCGGGACATGGCTCGGCCGGTCGTGGCTATCAATAAGGGTAAGACTCTACCTTTCGAGCCAGGCCCTTCGGTGGACCTTATCTTGAAATGTAATGTCTGGTCATCACCAACTGGAGGGTTGAACCCGGAGCCCTCACGGTCGATGCGAGCCTCGAGGGGATGGCCCCCTCACATTTGGGCGTAGTCTTTGCGTGGGGAAGAGGCTGGTCGGACGGAAGATCGATAGAAGCATCGGGGCGGAAGGCGCCTCGGAATAATATGGAGTCAGCAATGGTGTCTCGAAGCGAGATTTCACACGGACCATCTCTCGAGGTCGGGTGAGGCCAATCTCGATAACCTCCAGGAATTGGCACAGCGGTGGTAGGCCCAATACAACCCGATATATCCGCCGCTCGAGAACTCAGGACGATCATCGATCTTTCAGACTCAGACTCAACGGACTTCCGGCGCTCAGGGAGGTCATGGAATGAAATAGGCTATTAGTACCACCGGGGATAGTAGAGCGTAGGTAGTCGTGAATGGCGAGAAGTGGGTAATGCTTTCGTCGATCGCATGGAGTCCAGGCTCCAGAATCATTTGTCGGGGCCGAGACGTCGTGTCGACTCCCCGTGGCTCGCCACAGGTGGAGCCCTACATTCCCGGGATAGGGCGCCCAGCGAATAAGGAGCCTTCGATCCTCGAGTACAGGGATAATCGGGTAGATGAGCTCTCCTCCAGTCTTGTAAAGGAATTTGTGATGGCTGGTCACGGATAGCGAAGACTCTCCGGTCTTTGATGTATGGGCCCGCTTGGAGGGCCGGGCCCTCCTGGATCTCCTCTGTGGCACGCGGGAAGGGGCCCGGGGTCCCATCCGGGTCTGATATCTCCTGAACCCCTGAGGCTCCTCAGGGACTGCCTCTGGGACTAGGCGGCCCCGGAGCCTGCTCCTCACCGCTCAGGAGTCTTGAACTGGCCCAGGGGCCTCGGCGGGACCCACCTCCCCAGTGCGGACCATGTTTATGGTGAAAGGACCTGAGAGGCAAGGCGGGGTGGTACGAGGAGACCGAGACGGACAGGCTGGTGATTAAGAAGGACGGGGCCGCAGACGCGGCTATGGGAATAACAACCCCGGGCCGAAGTGGCCGCCGTTTGTAGCGCGGGCTAGTGCGTGTCAAACTAGGTTGGGTCAGGGCACGGTTGTGCATGCTTCGCTAGGGAAAGCGGCTCGGGGCGGAACGGTGCGCGTGAGGGGCTAGGGCGCGGTGGCTGAGCATAACTGGGCTCGGGAGCTGGCGTGGATATGGCGGCTCGGGAGGGCGCGGCAAGTTTGGAGGCTCGGGGCTCGGTGGGCAAAACCGGGGCTCACGGACCTTTGTGGCTCGGTGGGGAAAGGAAAAGAGGTGAAGTGAGGGTGAATGGCTCTTCTCACTCCTTTTATAAAACCCGAGTAGAGCGTGGAGTAAAGTCAAGTACAGTTTCATCTCTCTGACAAAATTCGACCAATACGCTACTTTGCCAATAAAAAAATTGTTAATTAGACCAAAATAAAAGAAAAAAACAAAAAGAAAACAAAAATAATTTTGATTTTAACAAAAACTAAAAAATAAAAATAAAAATAAAATAACATTAAACCTAGGCTACTAAAAAAAGGAAAGGTACACATAAATTGAAACTACTAAAAGGAAAGTTACTAAAAATAGTAACTATTAAAGTCAATAATTTAAAAACAAAGACCAAAAATTATTGAGCTGCAATTTGGTTTCATTTGACACCAAATCAACGATAACCTGACTTATTCGCTGGGGTCGAGGAGGAGGTTCCTTAACCCTGCGATGGCGTACCGCGGCCTTGATGCTTGATTCCTCTTTGTTGATTTTCTTCTCACTAGGTGCTTTTGGGCTGACCAATTGCTCTTCAGTGATGACTGATGACAACTTCCAACCTTGGTCAGCTAATTCCTGTAAGTCATGGACATTTGGCTTCCCTGAACTCTGATCAACTGAGCAGACTTCATTGTTTCCTTCCATTTCACCTTCCAATGATTTGTGCTTGTGACTCAAATGAAAAATATTAAGCTCCAATGTCATGTTGCCAAATGTAAGCTGCATGACTCCATTCGACAGTGATGGTTGCGTGCGGTGGCCGGAAATGGTCTTCCCAAGATAATTGGCACATGATTAGGCCCATTTGCTAATGGCTCGATGTCAAGCACTACAAAGTCTACTGGGTAGTAGAATTTGTCTACCTTCACCAACACATCTCAACTATTCCTTAGGAATCTTTGCGATGGTAATCCAATGATAGAGTGATGTTAGAGTTTAAGCTCTCCCAAACCTAGCTGTATACACAGTATGGCGAGTAGGTTTACAGCTCTAAATCTAGCGGTGCTTTGTCTGTCACCAGTCCCACCAATGTTCGTGAAATTGTGGGAGATCCAGGATCCTTGTATTTGACTGGTTTCTTGCTTTGGATTATGGCACTGACTTGCTCAGTTAAAAATGCCTTTTTCTCAATGCCTGACCCCGCTGCCCGAGTTGTACAGATCCTTCAAAAAAGGAAATTTTGCATAAGCGGACTTGTTTGATGATGTCGAGGTATGTTCACCTTCACCTTAGGACTTCTAGGATTCCTGCTTGCTGGGATGCCTTCTTCTTGCTTCTTAGTGCCTGGGGAAATGGAGGTGGCATGCAGTGCTTCATTGAGTCCTCCTTCAGGAAAATGTGTTATGGCTCCAATTCTTCTCCTTTTTTGGTTTCCTCAACTGGCTTGGGCATTGGCTGATCAACCTCTTTTCCACTCCTCAGGGTGATTATAGCCTTGACCTCATCCATTCCTAAATTCTTTGGATGAACCTATCTCATGCACTCCTTTGGATTTGCTTAATGTTTGGGAAGGAACCTTCATCTCTCTTGTACGAGAATATTGTTGATCTTTGTGATTGGCTAGCGGGTTGTCTATTTTGATTAAGATTGCTCTCAAGCCCATCTATTCTTTTATTCGGTGTACTCTCTACGATTATCAATCCTTTGTGCCAGTGGCGCTGATCCCTTTTTGTTCTTCCACAAAATTGCCCACCACCTTTAACAGGTCGGTATAGCTTGTTCCAGCGAATTGAAGTGGATGATGGTGAGCATGGTTGAATGAGGGAACAGAAAGCGTGGTTTATTTTGAGGGCATATAGGTAGGATTAGGTTTCAGGATAGATTAAGTGATTTTTCCAATTGGAATTACAGAGTATTACCATATGGGGCATTAGGTTGTGGATTGTATTGACCTACAACATTTGCATATTCTGACATCAAATCCTTCGCGATGGAAGCGATCGGATGATGTTCTGCGGATTAGCGATGGGTTGACAATTTGGTGAATAGGTTAGCTGTGCGATGTTTTTGATCCGCGCACACTTCCATGGAGCCTCTTTCCTTCTCCTCCACCTTCTAGCTAGGGTTGAGATTTTGTTTTTCATTTCCATGTCCTCTGAAAGTGGCAAAATTCCTCCCCACTTTGGTGTCTTTGAGGGCCTCATTTTCTCCCACCTCTCTCGGGTTTGGCTCATCCCAACCGCGGAAGTTTCTTCACGCCTTTCAAAAATTACATGGCCTCATCAGGGTTTTTGCTCACAAAATCACCTCCACACAATGTTCTAGCAATTGCTTCCATGGCGGGGACCGCCATTATAGAAATGATTCACTACAACATCCGGTGCTCGAACCCGTGATGTGGAATGACAGCGATGGTAGCCATGAATCTCTCCCATCATTGGTAGAATTTCTCATTTTGTCATAGACGGTAAGTGTAGATCTGCCCCTCTTTATTTGTTGGTCTTTGTGGCACTAAGAGGAATTTCTTCAAAAATTCGACGAAGATTTTGACCCTGTCGTTCTGGCCTCGTTAGATTGAGCGAATCTTGGCTTTGTCCTTGGCTTGTCGATGGAAATGCTTTAGCTTGAGCAAATCCATATGGAGTTATACCTTCCTTGAAGGTAGTACGCCTCCTCAAAATCCCGTATGTGAATATGGATTTCCGTTCTCCATAACATGAAAGGTGGGAAGCGGGGTATAGGTAGGGTCTCCTTTGCTACATCCTCGGCGGGAGGTATGATGCGGGAGGGCACTAACTCTGAGGAGGTGTATGTGTTCTCTCATCATTTGTATCTTTGTTGGATTCATGGGAGGTGTTTGTTGACTTTGTTGTTCCTCAAGTAGAGGATCCATTTGGTCACTGTGCACTCTGATTTCACAGCCTTGTTCAATTGGTGCACTCACTCTTTGCAATCTACCTGATATCCCTCCTATCCGGTCTTTGCATAAACACACATTTACCTGAAAATGAGGCGCAACGAGAACCTGAGCAAAGCTTGCTAAAGAAATTGAGTGTTAGTTAAAAATAAAAGCGGCGCAAGAAACAAAAAACGGTGCGTGGCTTGCCAAGTGAAGAAAACTTCACGATTCTTTGCCCTGCTAAACCAAAAAGGAGTGAAAGGTCACCTACGCACACTTGTAATGTGGATTACAAGTACACATCCAACTCATCAGGCGTAGTTTTGGCACCATCCGACAGCGGTGCCATTTTGATTCGTGCCATGGTAGGGTTGATTGAATCAACAATAACACATGTGGTTCCTCCTCTTCATAGTAGTCAAGCCCCTCTTTGCGGCATAGCGGTCTAGGGTCGAACACGGGGATGGGGTTTTCATCATGAATGATTTGCATCAGTGTTTGGAAAATGGTGAGGCTTTTGTTTATGGATTGTGGATTTGTTTCAAAAGCAGTGGGAGGTTTGTTTGTTTCTTGACTAAGCTGTAATGGCTTAAAGTGAAGTGTATTAGGCAGCAGAGGCTTGGGGTCACTAGCTTGACAGCATGGGGTATTAGTGTCCTCGGTTTCTATCCTCGCATTAGAGCCCAGACGGCCTTATAGTCAAGCAAAAGCCGGATCTTTGTTTAACTATAAAACCCTAACCCTAGAACCACTCCTATTTAAGGTCAAACCAAGTACTAATGCATTCAAGTCATTGGGTTTAAGACCTACAGCATGTATATTTTAATAAATAATAGTAATAAAGGATATCGAGTGCATCTGGCATTAAGCATGCAGAACCACTAAACATGGCAAGTATTTGACCAAAGGAACAACATTAAATGGCATTAAAGCCTAGTTGGAAAGTTGGGAACCATAAATGCAATACTGGAACATTTACGACATGAGAGGACAACTGCGGTAGCCCTAAACCAAGCTAGCAGCAGCCCTCATGGCACAAGGCTATGAGAGCAGCCAGCATCATAGAGTTGTCATCCTCGAGGGGAGTGTTTCTTCAGCCTAGAAAAGGAATGAAAGAAAAGAAAGAAGAGAGAGAAGGAAACAAATGAAACCCTAAAATGAAAACATGGAAAATTTACATAAAATGAAAAGTTGCTCAAAAGTTGCCTAGGGTTACAAGTTTGTAGGGTTTATATAGTCTGACAAGTGTGACTACCAAAGTACCTAAAATATGAGATTACATAAGGGCTAAAATGGTAATACATCAAAGCGTGGTCGTTTAGGATCAAATATACAAAATCCGCGAGCGTTGTTTCGCTATGCGGGGGATTTGTATCGCGAGAATTTGCTAGCCTAGCGAAATTCTACGAGATAAGTAAGAATTGAGGGTTCGCTATCATGATGAATTTAGCTAGCTATGAGAACCGCTATCTTAGCAAAAAATTATGTGAGATAAGCGAAATTGGTTTAATTTAAGATTAGACACATTAAATTTCGCAAGCTAGCGAAATTTCGCTAGGGTGCGAAAATTTTCGCTATGATTCGCGAAATTTTCGCAATCCGGCATTTCGCAATCATAGGTAGAAAATTCCACAGGACGCTCTGCTTCTTGCATTGCTCACTTGCATCTTCCTTTTGCCTTTTGCATCCCACTTTCCTTCAAAATCCACTCCAAATTCCTTCATTTTTTATGGTTGAAAACACCGCAAATCTTCAGCACAAATGGCTGAGGTAGGCAAAGACCTGCAAAATTACCCAAAAACAAACTCGAAATGGCATCAGTGGAACTAAGTGGATCTGCACACATCAATTGGCTTAATTGACATGATTAGTGCGCAAAAAGCACTCAAAACCTATCTTGGATAGGGCTCAAAATAGCACTTTTTGGGCACTAATCAACAGGAAGGTGGCTGTTGTTGAGACCAAATCACATGTATAGAAATTGTGATTAGTGTGTGCTAAGCTTTTAGTTCTTGCTACCTAATAACTATTCAGATCCCCGGCAATGGCGCCAAAAACTTGTTGAGACCAAATCACATGTATAGAAATTGTGATTAGTGTGTGCCAAGCTTTTAGTGCTTGCTACCTAAGAACTATTCAGATCCCCGACAATGATGCCAAAAACTTGTTAAGGCCTAAAACAGACTAGTATACTCGATGAAAATGTTTTCTCATTACTTCAATAAAATTTGATTTGATCTTAATACTGCAAGTTCACAGGTCGTATAAGTAATAAAGTGGACTAATAAGTCTAGATATCGATCCCACGGAGATTGAAGAGAAGTTAAAGTTCAATTACCCCAACTACACAAGTTCCATACTATTTGAACTCCAGTTTCTTATAGAATATTTCAGTAACCAACTAAAGAAATTTTTACTAAATTGTATCTACTTTAAACAAGATTTAAAATCCTAACACAACTTGGTGATGCGAGTATTGTTTGAGTGAACAATGGAATTTCACTGATGTGAAAGAATCAAATCCTACAACCTAATCTCAATTGATCATTTATTGAATTTGAATATGAAATTGTCAAGAGGTAATTAGTATAGTTTGAATTTCTCCTCTAACTATACTTTTCACTTATTAGAGATTCATGTTCATTTCTGAATCATGTTTCCAACCAATTACTTGTAAAATGAGCTGTCTTTATAAGATTTGGGTATTTTTATTTTTCAATACTTCATACCCATTTCTTTTGACTGTAGATCTCAAGCTTCTCAAGACAGAGCATTTGCTAGATATCTACAAAATGAATGGTAACTCATCCTTAAAATCTGGAAGAGTTTTCCCTTTCCTTGATTAGATCTCTGCTAACACTGGATCAGGATCCTTCTTCAAGATTAAGGAGACATCTCTGATTGATTAATTTGATAGCTCACTCAACCTATTCTCAACCATGAGCAAAATTGAGGATATATCAAGATAATCTTTCAAAGCTCATTAGTTCTTCAATATTAGTCTAACATACCCCAAGTAACTATATCTAAACTCTCAGGAATCTCCATCTCTGTGTCACTCAGAGGGCCTCCTGGAAATCAGAGCAAGATCTCAGTCCTTATGTGGGTATTCGTTACTAATATTGGGAACAATACACTACATGAACATCACCATTCAAATAATTTCAAGATTCAAAATCCAGGAATTTCCTTATATTGTGAAGAAAAGATCCTAACTGACATCAGATCTTTCCCATCAGAAGTTTTATTCCTTGAAAACTGGATGACAGTGAACATTGAAATTCTGATAAGGAAATTCCAATGTACAGTGCAATCAATTAAAAAAATGGATTCTAGTATTTTCCTAGAATACATCATAATCAGACAGTAATCTAAAATAATTTCACAATTTAATTCAACTTCGAAACTTCAAATCAACTCACTGATTCAAGTCTAGAAACGCAAATCGAATTCTATTCTAATCTAATTTACTTAAAAACAAAGAAATAAAAACATAATCTGAGAGTCAGCGGCTCAGGTTCTACGGTTTCCTCATTATTGACTACCTTGGTTTCCTTGATCATTTTGTTATAGAGCCCTAAAAGTTCGGGCCCTAAAATTTAGGTTACTTTATGAATCATTAACTTTTTGGCCCAAATTATCGTCTCTATCGCAACCTGGAAATCACTGTCGTGACAGAGCTTTTGAATTCCTGTTGTAGGTTTTCTATTGTAGTAATGCAGGCATAGGTCGCGACCTCAAGATCTTCTGCTCCTCTTGGCTTCAACATAGTAGTTAAATCGCGTGAGTTTTCTTTAATCGCCTTGAGTGTTTAGCGGCTTGGTCTTAAATAGCCGTATGTGACCTTGGTACTTATGTCGCAACAAAGTTCCTATGAAACTTCTTTGATTTGATCTTGCGACCTAAGTTTCCATTTTGCGACAGCGTTTCGGTTTTGTCTTGTTGCAACAATGTTTCTCAGGTTGTCATCTTCTTGGTCGTGACCCAGTTGTTCTTGTCACGACACAGTTTCGTCACCCTGAGCTTGATTCCTTGTTGCAGCCTTAATTTGGTGTTGCAACATAATCTTTGGGTGTTGTAGCTATTTTCTATCACGGCCCAGTTGTTCTTGTCGAGACATAACTTTTCGGCACTCATCCCATCTTGGTGTCGTGACTTGCCTTGTTATGTTGCGACATCACTTTTCTGTATTCATTTAACTTCTTTATCGTGACCTAGAAAAGTCTGTCGTGACCTACTTTCTTCTTGTATCACTCATATCTGGGTCACGACATAAAAATCCATGACGCGACAGAAGTTTGTCTCATCAGCATCTAAGTATGTCACAATATTGTTTTCTTTTGTCGCAACCAAGGCATGTCAACAAGTAAGTAAACCCTATTGCGACCTAGAAAGTCTTGTCGTGACAGTAACTTCTTCTTTCATTGTTGCAACCTAGTTGTTCTTATCATAGCAGAAGCTTTTACATATATATACCTTTATTTAATCCTGGCTATTCTATGTTGTAGTGAGTGGTCGCGACAGGAGAGTTTCTGCCACGGCAATTTACGTGTCTTTTAATGTTCTCTGTGTCGTGACATGCTAATTTATGCTACAATATAACTCTTCTGATTACAATCATGCCTCTGAGTTGCGACATACAAATTTGTGTCCCGACCTAGACTACTGCAATTTGCTCTTTTTAGCATCTTACTTAAATTCCTTCCTTTTTGCATTAATCCTTGCAAAACACAAAGTTTGTAAATATTCCATAATTTGGCCTTAAAACAGCTTTGAAAGTATTAAGAACAAGCTATAAAAATGGATTAAAAATAGATGAGTTTAAGACTCATCAAATTCCCCCAAACTTAAAGTTTGCTTGTCCCCCAACAACGAAAAGAAGGTTGTTTTATTACTCGAACGAATTTAGCTTTATTTTTAAGGACATTTTTCTACTCTGCACTGCAATCCTTTTTAAATCTGCAACTTGAATTGAAAGTAGTCAGTTGCAGCATAATTTCAAATTTAGTTTGCAATTTAGACTTAGGAAAATTTTTCGAACATTGTCACAAACAAACTGATGATTTCTGAAATGTAAATAATCCAGTCAATTGATCCTGATATGTGAGTGTGTGATGGTCTTGTCCTTTTCCTTGGCGATTAATAATCTTTTTAGACTCTGCATTGACTATATTTTCCTTCTTTAACTTTCAAAGTCCCGTATGCTTGTTCTTCATATTAGTCTCCACTAATGTAGGCAGATACCACCTTCAAGATAAATTAGGTCTTTAGGCTTGTAATGTTTAGCTAGGGTAATTGGGTAGATAAGTAGGTAATTTAGGCTGAAGATTACCCATATTCCAATCTTCCATTGTTGTATCTTTGCCTCCATCCTTCTTTCCTTTCCTTTTCAAAGATGACAGAAAAAATCACTCCCCTAAACTTGCTCTGAATGCATCATTTGCATACTCTCATTTTGGTATTTTGTTTACTATTCTCCTACTGATTAATTCAGTTCCTTTAGAGAGAAGTCTTTTTAGCTTTTCTTTTCCTTGTCAAAGATTGTTTTCTTTGGAATAGTGCAATGTCTTGTCTTTTTAGGCTTTCTACCACTCTTAGAGATCTTTGGGTCAGCAGCTCCCATACCAGTTGGCATTAGGGTACTAGGTGTTGAAACACCCCTAAGAACTTACTTGTTCAAGAGAGGAAGGCCACAAGACAAGACTTATTCCAATTTGACAATTTGGCACTACTTGACTTCTTCTCTACATATCATTTCCTTTTCTTCATTTGTTTTCTTCTTTCTCCATCCTTCATTCATATCTCCTTTTTATATACAAAATATTCTCCCAAACTTGTCCTTTTCTGTATTTTGAAGTTCTTGTCCTGAAAACTGGGCAAACAAGGGCTCTTTACTGTAGGATTAGAAGGAAGGAAGGGTTTAGGTCTTTAATTGCTACTTGACTAAGGAAATTAGACAGTTTGGCTCAATTATGGAACTAGAGTATATGCTTATGCATGTTCTAAGGGTAGGCAAGAAGGCTCGAACTTTGGGATAGCCTTGTCACTTCATGTTAGTGGTATTGCATAGGATTTCGCCTTGACTAATAATCTAACAAGTTATAGGACATTGGAATATTGACTATATGGTAGACTCGAGAGATGTCCCCTAATCACACTGCAATTTGTTGAGGATGGCTGAGACCATGTGCATAATTTTTTAGGATTTTCACTGACCTTACTGTTCACATAACAATCCCCAAAAGTTTTATTTTTACAGTTTCTAGAATACATCTCTATAAATCTGAACAGTAAACCTCATTCTAATTACACTTGCAACATCCTTTTCAATTCGGTGACTCCTACCATGAATTTCAATTACAATTGTTTGCTTGGTTATGATGTTTGTTGTTATGTTGTTCTGATTAAGTAAAGAACCTTAATTTTATCATGCATTTAGCTCAAAACAATATAGCACACCAACAATTGCAATCAATTCATTTCAAAGCATCCAAACAGTTCACAATTTTGACCAAGTTCATTTTTACATCACATTCATTTATTCATCCTAAACAAAAATGAAAACATGAAGTAAGAAATTCATCAAGAAACAACTGATCAATTAAACCTAAATCACTTTAATTTTCAAATTTCTCTTTTTATATTCTTAATGATTGGGCATTGAATACGAGAAAGGATAGAGGTAATGGGAAGAAAAGTACTGTTCTGTTTGTAACCTCTTTTCTGCTTCCATCCTTAGGTATTCTTCAACCTCTTCCACTAGAGTGAGTTCATTTTTCTTTGAGGTGCTAGGGGCTTTATCTTTATTTTCTTCTTTATAGGGTGCACAAGGTGGTACTCCTATTGAGTCTGGGTTAGTGTATGGTATTGGTTAGTCTTCTTCACCCTCAGGAATTATGGTGTATGGTCTACAATCTGAGATTCTGATATGTGGTAAGGGTATTTTCTTCTTGTTGGATACTATCTTCATTGCCCAGTCTAGGATCTTTGCATTCAACGATGGGATTCATATTGCCTCATTGCCAAAGACTCGGGAGTGTTAACATTTACCATGCCCGACTCATCAAGCGTACTTTGGTAATAATGTCCTAAACTTTTCATGAAGTTGCTATCATCTATGTTTGCAACAGGTATTGTCCACTATTTCCGGTGTTCTCCATTCTTGGTCTCTTTTCTCTATTTATGACCTCCACTCTTCATCCTTTTTTCTTAATGCATCTTCTAAATTCTGGTCTCTTCTTTTAAGTTCTGCATCAAAATAATCCTCCCTTATACGCATTGTACGATTGCTCATCTCTTATGGACATTAGCATTTCCATAAGTTCTCCATTGCTGCAATCCTGCCTGGAACATTCACCTTGTTCATTCTGGTTTTTCCTTTGCTCTTAGAGTTTATTCATTCTTTGAACTTCTAGTTGCATTGGAGTTTGGTCTTCTAGCTGTTCTAGCTCATTGCACCCATCATTCCTTTTTTCTTGTGTCTCATTTTTCTTATCTTTCCCTCGATTTTTTGGCCCCTTGGTGATACTTGTCTATGTCAGAGGGGAGGCTCTAGGGTAGGTTTCCTCAATACCCCATTCTTTCTTGACTCCTCATATATGCAAGGCCCGGATTTATTGTTCTTCCGGGTGTTAGATCATTCTTACTTGCAATTGCCTTCAAAATAGCTCATGATGGAATTTTCAATCATTTTTCCCACATCTATCTTATAACCTTTTAACAAAGCATACATGAGAATTGCTTCTTCTCTTCCCACAGTGCTTAGATGCTTAGAAGGTTTCAAGACAGAACTGACAAAGTAAAACCATACCTTAGCTTCCTCTGTTAAGTCTCCCCTAGAAATTCATCTGAACAGGTTTATCTTTGTTCCTTTCCACTCTCCCTTTCTAGTTGTGAGAAGGTCTACTATCTTTTAGTGCTATGTTTCCCTTAGTTGTTTCTTGAACTTTGATCCATCCTTTTATGCACCCAAATTGAACAATTTGTTGATCTCCTCTCTGCTGAAATCTATCCATTGTCCTCTGACATAGACCCTTTTTCCTTCTCTTTCTACCATATTTGCGAAGAATTCTCTTACCAAAGAAGCACTTCCAGGTTCTTTGTGTTCTGCCAAAGACTGCCATTCTCTCTTCTCCACCATTTCAGCAAAGGGAGGGATGATGTTCTTAAACCCTCTTTCCATAATGAAACCTTTGTTCTTCAAAAACTTTTCATTTAGAGCTACTGCCCTTTTTGAAATAAAGTTCTCTGCTCTGTTTTTCCTTTGTTCTTCACCTGCTTCATCAGCTCCTCTTTTCCTTTTTCTTGCTTCCTCTCCAGTCTGTTGTTGCTTTTCATTGTGTAGTCATATTTCTCCACTTGCCCTAGCTGTTCCTTGGGCATTGAGATTTTCTAGCTCGGTGCATTCTTCCATGGCTTCGTGAAGGGTTGGAATCAAGGTGACAAGATAAGACATGGTGTGGTTAGGGTTTCTGAAATCTAGGGTTTAGAGGAGATGAAGGGAGGCAGAGAGTTGAATTTAGCTGAGGTTATGAATGAAGTGAGGAAATTAGAGGGAGGAGGGCTTTTCAGTTTTTAGAGATTCTTCAATGAATGAATGTCTTATTAATGTCGCAACAGGTACTAATAGTTAAGTCACAACAATAGCCTTTAATTTTTGATTGGGAATTTATGTTTGTGAACTAAAATTAAAAGTTTTACCACATTCTTCATGATTTCAAATCTCATGTTGCGACCTACTTTAGGGTTGTCGCAACAATGATTAGTCTTGACATTAGAAAATCTTGTGTGACACCTCTATAGACTCAACATATCTGGGTTCCATTTGAGTCATGATAAAGAAAATTATTGTCGCAAAGATTGGTTTCTACAAACCGAGAGGTGAGTCGCGACACTATTTCTGTTGTCATTTGCTTTTAATCCAAAAATGATGTTGCAACAGAAGAACAGGGTCACGACATGATAATGCAGTAAACTTTGTTGCGACGGATTTTTCCATGTCGCGACCTAATTTTCTAATAAATTATCTCAACTAATTCATTTCTTGTTGCGACACCCCCTTTTTCTTCATTTAGCCAACATTGTCGCGACACAGATTTTATTGTCGCGACCAAGATTTGTTACCTCTAATTTCTAACAAGTTAAATTGTCTTCCAACTCCATTAATTACTCACACTTCAGTCAGTTTTTGCAATTCAAGCTTTGTTACAAAAGTTATAGAAGTAAGAAATCATCAATTCATTCATGAACAACAATCTCATCCTCATTAAAACATTCCATCAAGCATTCAATCAATTGGCATCAAGTTCCCCGAAACTTAAGATATGCATTATCATTAAAGATAATTTTAGGGAATGAAAAATACTCCCTTTTTGTAGTTAATTACTGCATATTTTAATTTGAGATAATCTGTTGTCTAATGAAATTCTGCCTTGCATTTTTTTTTCTTCCATGTCCTGAAAATAAACAAAATTTAAAATAAAACTGCTGACATGTTTAAACTATTAAACGTTAAAAATGATTAAGAGAAATCCTGCTTGGGTTGCCTCCTAAGAAGCTGCTCGGTTTACTGTCCCAGCTAAACATTTGTTGTATATTGTCATCTTTTCAGCATCACTTTACTTGCTCCTCTAGTCTGAGCCTGTTTTGCCCTTCATTATCTTACTTCCTTGCACTCCATGATTGCTTCTCTATTTAGTCTGAGTGAGATCTTTTGGATTAATCTCAGTATTACTCGGAAAGGTATTTTTGGATTGGCCTTGCACAGATTAGGCTAGTTGCCCAACTTGAGTCTCCAAGTTTCTCAATGTGGCATTGGTGTTTTTCTGGAACACAACTGTGTTCGCTTGGAAGTTCTCAAGATCAACAAATCTTTTCTTGTGGACATTTTGCAATCTTTTATTGTCATGCATAAACTGCAGCATTTGTTCTTCAAAGGTTTGGGTCCTTCTCTAACCTTGATATTCATTCCTGTTCTCTCCTTGCTGATGTTGTTGTTGGAACCTTGGTGGATGATATCCTTGCTGAAAATTATGCCCATGTTTTTGACCTTGTGATGCTCCTCCACCATATGAGAAGTTCTCATGAGTCCTTAGTGCTAGATTATAATGTGTAGGCAAGTTAGGGTTAGGCTTGAAATGATAACTTCTTTGTTCATTCAGATATTTGGCCTCCTCAACTTGATAGGGATCTTCATCAGTTGGTCCCTCAGCACTTCTTCTGATTCCATCTCTCTCCACTGCTCCAATTTCATGAAGCCCGGAGTGCATTTCTTCTCTTAATTCCCAACTGTGCATTGTGCATCAAGTTTTTCTTATGCTGATCGTGCATTTGAGCTCAATGACCCCACTTCCCTTTGTTCTGCTGTTGCTCCCTAAAGATTTAGATGGAGATTTCATGTAGCATTTGGACGTCTTCTATCAAATCCCTTGCCTCTTCAGCACTTTTTCAC
Organism: Tetrastigma voinierianum; assembly: GCA_016808115.1. NCBI lineage: Eukaryota > Viridiplantae > Streptophyta > Magnoliopsida > Vitales > Vitaceae > Tetrastigma > Tetrastigma voinierianum. The sequence goes on along the minus strand of JAEQBH010004921.1, from coordinate 179,385 downwards.
TTAAATGCCCTATAGTAAGATGCATCTATTATACCCTTAGAGGTATAATTCATGGTGTGGTAGAAGTCCATTTGGGTCTTCAGATCTATGCCATGCATAGGACATCTCTTCAACGGTCTTTTGTACCTCTCCCAAGTAAGTATACAAGCCTTCATCCTCCCCCTGTTTAAACACAATGATCTCCCTTCTTCTTTCAGATGTGAGGGATGGGGGAAAGAATTTGCCAGGGTAAGCTTCCACCAGCTCTTCTCATGTGTCAACTGAGCCATATGGCTACAATATCTCTCAAAGAAAAGGGAAAGAGTTGTAACTTGATCACCTTTGGTCTCACACCATTTAGCTTAACTGTGTTGGCCATCTTGAGAATGCGCAGTGCCTGAAGTACCCTCTTCTTCAAAGGAAACTATATACAGCACGTTCGTAACAATTCTAAAGCGTCACTATATGCTTATAGATTATACAGGAAGAGATCTAAACGAAAGACTCTAGATACCCTATAACTAATTATAGAAACTATAAAATGTTCGTAACGATTCCCAAGCGCCACACTATGCTTATAGATTATATAGGAAAAGGTCTGAAAGAAACACTCCTGATACCATATAATTAACTAAAGAAACTATACAACATTCGAAACACTTCCCAAATGTCACTCTCGTCTTATAGATTATATAGGAAGATGATTCGTGCCACGGTAGGGTGATCGGAATCAACAATATTTTGTTTCCTATGTTCCTCCTACTTAAAGTAGTCGAAACTCACTGCTTGAGTATAACGGTCTAGGGTCGAGCAGGATGGGTTTCCATCCACGAATGGTCCCGCCAGTGATGGAAAATGGTGAGACTTTTTGTTTGGATTTCAGGATTTTTTTAAAAACAGGGGGAGTTGTTTGTTCACTGGTTAACAGTAAGAGCTTAAATGAAAGTGTGAAATATAGGTAACCTTAGAGGAACTAGGTCACTAGCTTGATAACATGGGGCTATTGTCCTCGGGTTATTTCCTGCGCATTAGGGCAAATGACATATAGTAAGCCAAAACCGGATCATTGTTTAGCCTATAAAACCTAACCTAAAACCCTCCTATTGAGTCAAACCAAATACTAAGCATTCAAAGTTCCATTCGATTTAAACCCTAGCATTTAACCTCTTTTTGTGGCTCGTAAATGACATGAATGCTCCAGTGCATCTACCGTAAGAATGCATTGAACCATAAGTATGACCGTATGACCAAAGAAAGACATTAAATGGCGTGGCCCTAAGTTTGGAAAGTTGAGACCATAAATGTTGTACACTGTAACATTCCAAAGCATGGACGCTTTGCAGCAGCCCCAAAGACCAAATAGCAACCCTCCTCTTCAAAGCTATGAGGCAGCGAAGCATCCCTTGAGTTGTCATCCTCAGGGGTGTGTTTGGCAGCCGAGAAAATGAGAGAAATAGGAGAGAGAAGAGAGCAAAGTAAACCTAAAATGAAAAGCTGCGGGAAACTGTATTAATGGCCAAGTTACTTAGGGTTACAAAGTTGAGGGGGTTTATATAGCCAACCCCATGGTGTGAAATGACAAAATTACCTAAAATATGAAATTACAATAGGGACAAGATGGTAATTTATTAAAACGTGGTCGTTTGGAATCAAAAACCACGAAATTTGACAATTTGGCTATGCAATAAATTTCGCTAGCATAGCGAAAATTTCACTATGCTAGCGAAATTTCGCTAGCCTAGCGAAAATTCCTGAATAAAGCGAAATCCACAAATTCGCTAACCTTGATGAAATTTAAGCTATTAGCGAAATTTAAGCTATTTAGTGAGGAATTTTCACATAGCGAAAATTTAAGCTGAAACTGCGAATTTTAAGCTATGATGCGAAATTTTCGCAATCCTAGCGAGCCACCGTAATCATAGCGAAAATCCACAACTGTTTATTCACCACCACCATGCTTCCGATGTTTTTACTCTTCGCATCCACTTCACACTTTTTATTCATCGCGCCTTCGATTCTTCAACTCATCTTGACATTTCATCGCCTCAGCTTGGTGAAATTACCGAGGATTCTCGCATTCAGCACCAATAGGAAGCCAAGCTCACTAACCGAAGTTCCCAAGATCTGCAAAACTATCCAAAACAATCTCGAAAACAATCAGAAGCACTAAGTGGACATGCACATGACAATTGGCTATTCATATGATTAGTCTTAAAAGCACTCAAAACCTATCTTAAATAGAGACTCAAGCTAATACATTTGGGGCACTAATCACACCCCCCAACCGACACGTTGCTAGTCCCTTAGCAATGCTAAAAACAATAAAGGTATGCATGTTGTGCTTTTACAAAAAGTGTATAAGGTTCAAAAAGTGTGTGTACAGGTAAGCTTTACCTTTAGTATGAACAATTTAGACCGAGAGCAGACATGAAAGAACAAAGACCATGCAGGACAAGTTTGAGGCGGCATCGGTTCCAAAGTCAGCTGAACTTCCGCAACATCTAATTGTTCCTAAGGTAACTTGATTTAGGCAATAAAGTGCAAAAGCTATTCCACCACCCAACTAGCCTCTTGCCATGGCCTTAAAGCCCCATTGACCAAATTAAATAAGACTAGCTACCTCTTTATTTCTTCCTTGATGGAAATGTAAAGGGTGCAATGCTAAAAACTTCGACTTCACTAAAGTCATTATACTTGGGAGTCACAGATGACTCCTAACCAATTAAGGTTTAGGGCATCGAAGCTGAAAAAGGATCTGCTTGGCCCCTGAGACTGCGAGGCTTCACCGGGACTTGATGACTTCGAGAATTAAGCACCTACAACACGCTAAACTCTACCCATCTGATTAGTGCCCAAAAAGTGCAATTTTGAACCCTATATTAGATAGGTTTTGAGTGCTTTTTGCGCATTAATCATGTCATTTATACCAATTGAAGTGTTCTAGTCTTCTTAGTAACACTTATTCCATTTAGAGAGTATTTTTGGCTGTTTTGCAGGCTTTTGCGCACTTTTGGAGTTCAATGTCGAGATGAATGATGAATCATGAAGTTTGAATTCAAGTCTCAGCCATCAATCAGCCCGAATCAATGAGAAGCAGAGGCAAAATGAAGAAAATTCAATGCGGTTGAAGGCGGAGCAATCACGGTGAAGGATCCAACAAAATGGAATTTTAAGCACAAGCTGCGAAAATTTTCGCTAGGATTGAAATTTCGCAACGCTCAAACGAACACCAAATTTAAGCTAGACACTTTCGGTTCGCTAGGCACCATTTTTAGCGAAAAAGAGCACGATTCGCTACTCACAGCATTTATTAAGCTTAGCGAATTTGGCTAGCGCTAAGCGAAATTATCACGGCACTTAAGCGAAATTTTCCATTTCGCTGGGCTGTGATTTAAGCTAGTTAGCGAAATTCCTCCACTTCTAGCGAAAATTGATGCCTCGTCATTGCTTTGTAATTAATGGGGCAGCCTCCCGAACTTGGTGTAGTACTTAATTGTCCAATAACTTAGCCAATTTCATAGGTTTTGGTATTTTCATACCTTGAGGGGCCTATATAAGCCCTCTTTGTTTTGTAAGAAAGTGTGAAAAAATCTGAGGAGAACAATAGATTAGACAGCAATGTGGAGGATTTTTGTAAGTTTTTATTTTTGTAAATAAAGTCTTTTATTTTAGGTTTTACTTTTATTTCTTTTCTCTCTTCTCTCTCTTCTTTCTCTCCCTGCTCGTACTTAAACACCCCTCTTGGGGATGTGACTCAGAGATGTAAGCTAAGCCTCCTTTCTTTGAAGAGGAAGGAAGCCCCAGCAGTGGTGGGCATATGCATGTTGTCCTCTTGTATTAAAAGCTACGGGTAGTGTATTTATGGCCCTTATTCTCAAAACATGGTTACATAACATGGGATGTTATTGGATTGGCCAATACTCTCCATGCTTTGGGGATGCGGTGCTCGGGTGAGAGATGCCTTTGTTGTTCTTTAGATGGTCTTCTGAGCCTACGAGATAATATTTACATGTTAGGGTTCTTAAATTAGGGTTAAATAACATTCTTTATTGTATTTGGCCAATACTCTCTCCATGCTTTAGGATGCGTGCTCGGGTGAGAGATGCATTATTGTTCTTTAGATGGTCTTCTGAGCCTCACGAAATTATAATTTAATGTTAGGGTTTTAAAGGGGCCATAGCATGCTACTGTATTGACTCAAATAGGAGAGTTTCATAGGTGGGGTTTGCTAGTTAAAGCCATGAATCCCATTATACCATGGACATTCTGGTTATAATCTCTTGGATAACACGAGACACTTGTTGCCCCAACTTGCCAGTGTAGCTTTAAATCATAGGAATTAACTTTTTCACACTTTATTGGGTTTTTGGTTTTGAGTTTTAAACTTCATTTTCCTTTGTTGCAGAAACCTGATTCCAGATGCGAATAAAGCCTTGCAGTTCATGCAACGATGCAAACCATTTTAGGATGAAAACCCATGCAGTGTTCGATCTGAACCCATTTATCTTCATGATGGCCGATACAATGGTATTGAAACAGTGTATATCGTTTTGTTGGGTTTTAAACTCTTGAAGCGCTCTTGTAGCCTGCGAATCAAATGGCGGTGCGGATGGTGCCAAACTCTGATGGTAGATTAAGGTGTGCCTTGATCGACATCACAAGTGAAGAGTAGCACCGCCACACCTCTTTTTGGCTCGATTCTGCGAGGCGCCAGTTTTGATTAGCGGTAGCGCCTTTGTTTCGGTTTTCATTCGGGTAGTTTTATTGTTAGTTAATTTTAATCTTTTGCGGGTTGTTTTGTTGCTCTTTGTTGTCTCTATAATTTATTAACAACGTGTCTGCAATGATGGGATAGAGACACATCGGGTAGATTGAATAGGATTAGTACCTGACTTGACGAGGTGGTAAGTCAATTGGCCTGGCCCAATCTGTGGATCATCGCGAGAACAGCAGGCAACCGAGGAACCTATGAATCGAATGCACATAGAACCGGGGATCACATCCACCCTCACAGAGTTAGTACCCCGTCTTTGTATCATTCCTCCTGGCGAAGAAGTAGCGGTGAGGCCTGACTGGTACCTCTACTCCCAGCATGTCGTAGTATGGAGAAAATGAAAATCCATACGCTCCTTATAAGGGATTTTGAGGAGGTTTGCCCTTTAAGGAAGGTATGATGGACGTGGATTTCTTTGGCCCAAGGCATTTCCATTGACCCCGCCAAGGGCCAAGGCGAATATGGCTCGACTCATTGAGGCTAGAACCATTAGAAATTGGGGTGTTTGCGGTGAATTCTTGAAAAAGTTCCGGTCTCCGCAGGGCCGATAATTTGAAAATGAATCTACACTTTTGCGCGACTCGGGATGGTGAGAGATTTTACCGGTGTTGGGAGAGATTTATGGAAACCATCGGTGCATGTCCACGCCATGGGTTTTGACATAGATGTTGGTGAACCACTTCTGTAGTGGTATGTCTCCTGCCGTGAGGCGGCTCTTGGAAACCATGTGTGGGGGAGATTTTTAATGAGCATCCACGATGAAGCCGTGGATTTTTAAATTACGTGGTACGAAACTTCAGGGTTGGGATGAGCTTAACCACTAGAGAATTGGATAGGATGAAGCCACCCATTCCCGACGAAGGGTGGGATGTATGCCTTTACTGAAGTGAAATGAGAGGCTGGGATTCTGGCTAGTGGAGCAGAGAGCTTGAAGTGACGGCTCCATGAGGTGCATGCAGTGGCGAAAATCCTGCCACGATCCACTTTTTGATTTCCAATCCTGTACGCCCAATGAGAGCAGTGTCTATGGCCCCTGCGGTAAAGGATTTGATGTCGAATGTGCAAACAACGTAGGGCGATTCAAGCCACGACAATCCAATGCTCCATATGGAAATACCCACAATTCCAATTGGAGAGTCACCCAACCTTGCTTGGAAACCCTGACCCCCGACTTATGTACCCCCGGGGGAGCCAGGTATAGTTTGGTTCCCCCTGTAATCCATGGACAACCACCATCCTCTTCTCGATGGAACAAGCCATGAATTTGGGTAAGGTGGTGAAGCGATTTATTGAAGAACAAAAAGGAGTGTGTCTGTGTACGAAAAATTGATGCGTAGAGAATCTGATGAACCGAGAATAGATGGGCGAGGCGATCGTAGGAAAATTGACAACTTCTGATGTTGATCACGAGATCGGTAATTCTTTGGGGTGAGAAGAGGGAGGTTTCCATCACAAACGGTTCCAATCCTAAAGAGGTCGCAGGGAGTAGGATCATCCAATGATTCGGAATGTGAAGTTAGGCCATAATAACTTGAGAAGTGGAAAGAAGTTGATGTTTCATGCGAAGCACCTGTTGAAGAAACCGGGCGGGGAGAAGAGTGCGATGCGAGCATATTCTCTAGAAGGATTCAATGAAATCTTAGCATTCCACCTCTTATGACACTTAGAGGAAAGAAAAGCTGACTCAATAGTAGGTATTTTAGAGGTCTTAAGCCCAGTGAAGGTTAACATGCCTTTCTTGGACTATTAACAGTCCACCTTATGCGAAATTTTTGAAAGATCTTTGCACAATCGAAGGGTTAGGCATTGAGAAGAAACCATTTCTCAACCCCGAACATGCTCGGTCTTGATCAAGCGAAATATCTGTTAAATACAGATCCTGGATCTCCCGCAATTTAGTCAATATTGGTAAGTGCATGAAAAGTCATTAGCGATTTAGGAGCCGGTGTGAACTAATGCCATATTCGGTATAAGCGAGTTAGGTTTAGGTGAACCCAGACCTACCTGACATCGCTTATCATTGGTAGATGAATCGGTGAAGATCGAAAGGGGATAGTTGTGGATGTCCTTGTGAAAATAGACAAATTCTGCTTACCCGGTAGATTTTGTAGTGCCCGATAGCGAGCGATTCATAGTGAACCTAATCATGCCCCTTGCCAATTATCTTAGGAAGACCATTTACGGCCACATCGATCACGATAATAAATTTAGGAATGGAGTCATGCGACTTACCTTTGGTAACATGAATTTAAGGTTGAACATCTAACCAAATGAATAATAAGCGAAGTTCTTTAGGCGAAAAACGATTTTGATGAAGTTGTTTCCAATTGATCGGTGTCTCTTGCGGGGAAAACAAGTACTCGAAATGCGAGGTGATCAGCCATGGAGATGAGAGAATTGGTCTTACCCAGCCAACACAGTGATGCAAGCGATTGCTCCGATTCAACGGCCCGTCGGCTGAGAACGATTACAACCTTGGCCACCCGACATCATGGAGCCCGGCCAGGACCCTTTGCATGGGTTGAGGAGATGCTTGATCCCCCTTGAGTAGCTTCGGAAAATGAAGCGGTTGGTCTTTCAAAACCAAATTGCAGTTCCGCAATTTAATTCTGACACATTTTAAGTTAGTTAATTTTGTTAGTTTCGAGTTATTTTCAAAAATTTTAATTTAGCATTTTCATTTCTAGTAAAATAATTAGTATAACTAGTGTTGTGCTTTGAATTTTAATTATAGTACATATATTAAATTTTATAATAATAAATTCTTATATTAAATATTAACTAATAAATTAAAGAATTTTTGGAATCTGGGGAAGGCCAAATCGAGCGAGGTCGCTAGGAGTAGCTATTTAGTAAGGAAAAGACTCGGCTGTAGTTGGATGCTTATAAACACAGATTTAGGGAGTTGTCCAAAAGGCCACTTCATATTCTTCCCCCCCAGCTAAGCCCTGAGCCATCTTCCTCTGCCGCAGCCGTGACCAGCGCCACCAGTGCAAGCCTTCCTTTGCGGAGTCCACGCTCGAGCTTTCCGGTCTCCTTCCCCATCCACTTGCTGTGCCGGGGTTCGGTAAAAGCGAGCCGCCCGGTTCACGCCTGGCGCATTTGTGCCTAGAGTCCGCACCCGGGCTGCGCCTCGCGAGTCCTAGCGAGTTTGAAATGCGCCGGCCTCGGTCACGCACACGCCCAGGCCACGGCCAGGGCCGGTGGTACGCGGCTAGTGCGGGACAGCCAGTGCCCCAGTTCGGCTGTTGGTGCCACGCGGCGCCCAGTACTCTTGAGCCATCGGTTACCCGGTTCGGGGCACGTATCGGTGGTAGCGGTGAGCCACGGGTCGGTTGATTGCCAGTACTTGATAACGAGAATCTTGATTGAGATATATAGTGCGGCGATTATATTTTACGATGGTCGAGCCCTTTTCGGGTATTTTTATTTCGATATTAGATATGGTTCGTACTTTCGAGGTGGGTCCGTTTCGGCCTCGGGTGAGATTTAGCCGCGCTGAGGCCCGGCTTCCGGTCAGCTCTGTGCCATCCACCCAGGTCCCGAGAGGCGGTATCGAGAGCCTCGGGATTTCGGCGTTATCGAACTCGGATGGGACCGGGTTGCTCCTTTATTACCACGGAGGAGAGTTAGGAGGGCCACGCCCTCCCGGCGGGCCCGCACATCGGACCCGGGCGGTCGTCATCTTTCTCGGCCTCCCCCCGTCTCAGGTTACCGGTTGCGGAGGCGACTTCTGTCGCCTCATTTGTCGCCGGCATCGAGTTCGGAGGCCCGCGGTCGTAGGGCACCCCATTCAGGGGAATATCTGACTCCACCGCAAAGAGTTTCATCGGAGTCATTCTATGGCGTCCGCGTGGTGACCCGGATCTGGGGAATCTGTAAGTTGATCGGGTATTCACTCTTACCCTTTATGACTCGCGGCGGTTTTGTGCAGAAGTGAATGCTTTAGCGGTTCTACCACTCCATGACATCGGGGATACGAAGGTCACTTAGAGATTCGAGTTCGGTATAAATGGCCGCCACTGGTGTACTCGGACGACCGATATATCAGCGGCATTGGGATTGGAGCATGCGCCGGCGCCTTTCGGAGGGTTATAGGCTTGGGCCCACCCACCGCCGCAGAGAGATGGTTGAGCAACCGGCGGAGATGCTATAGGCCCAGTCGGTGTGCTGGGAGCGACTCGCCTCGGATCTTGCTCATCGACCATCTTCACGATACCCGGCTTATTCCCTCTGCGGCATTATGTGCGAAGGAGAGCCGTCACGGGCGCTGCGGATGCGGGAGATTTGGTTCGGCCCCTGCAGTGGTGATGGCCTCCCTTTGCATTTGAGGAGAAGGTCCATCGGAAGGACGGCACGAGGCGAGGAAGAGCATCCCCTTGCGATCTTGAGACTCCTGCTATGTTCTCGACGGATGGGATTCCCAGAGGACGAGGCCCAGAGATGAGAGCTAGATGCCACATGTAGTGTGTCCCGGTAGACGGGTTATGACTATGCCGTCTCATTCATATACGACCACGGGGACCGGGAGGAGGCGAGGACCGCCACGTAGATGATATACGCCCACGGGCACAGTACGAGAGGGACTCCCATGTCGGATCGTTCACCTCCATACCGCCATACTACATCGGCGGTACTGCGGCGGATACTCCCGAGCGCCTGGTGACCCACATCATTCACCGGGTACATCGAAGCTGGCTGAGAGATGGCGGGTGTGATGGAATGCCATCACGCTCACTTGCGACTACGGGCTGCTGAATCGAGAGGTTGGCTGATCTTAGATTCTATCGCGACTCGGATTATGACCCTGGGTCTTCCTCATGTTCACGGTCGGCGAGAGGAGCCACGCCGCGATGCGGCTTCATTGGATGTTACGGTGCAGCGACAGCCCGGCCGGTTTCAATTCCACCACCACCACAGCAGTGAGGTGGTTAGGTTTCTTATTTTGTTTGGATTGCTCCGGCTTTATCAGCGCTGCGATCTTGATTAGGATTTGTAGCAGTATTAGCCATAGTAGGCGATATTTTTGTGTTTAGCTTTGTATTCATGTATTAGCCACTTTTGGCTATATCCACTATTCGATTTATATATATCCCGACTTTTTTATGTACATATCATGTTTTGTGCGCTACATGTGTAAATGTTTTCTTTTCAATTGGGCGATTGAATTGCTACAATTAGACAGTGAATGCTCTGATGAACCCAGTTGAATTGCTACAAATTGGGCAATTGGTGCCTCTAGCCCCAGACGGTGAATTGCTATAAGCTGGATGATTGAATCATCATGTTTTCACTTATATGCTAAAACAAATTCCATGCTTGAGACAGTTTATGGTCAGTTGAAGTTCCAGCATGCTCAACTTGAAATTTCCCCCTTTATGCTAATTCACACACTGCACTCCAGATTATTTCGATAGGCTGTGAGTTTGTGTGCCTTCTTTCGCTTTGCATAGCCGGCCTTAGGTAAGTTGGCAACCTAGGATAGGTTTGTGTTACCTACAGTTGAAGACCAATGTTGTCTTCTAAAAAGGAAAAGAAAAGAAAAAGCAAAAAGAAAAAGAAAAAGAAAAGAAGAAAAAGGAAAATAAAAGTCGTGAAGTTTTGCCTTGAAGCAGAAACCACGGTCCGAGGGGTGTATGGCGAAAGCCTTTGAAACCCGATGCCCTAAGCCTTAATTGGCTGGGAGTCATCGATTTAGTGTTCGTTACATGAGTGGATAGGTGAAGTTTAATGACTTGTGGGTGCTTAATTTTCGAAGTCATTCGGAATCCGGGGTGAAGCCTATAGAGTTAGTGGTCATTGATCCTTTGGCTTGATGCCACACAAACCTTGAGTGGTTAGGAGTCCTTCGGTGGACCCCACGTTACCACGGACTTTGGTGAGCTTCGAATTTTAAACCGCATCCTACATAATTGAAAAAGAAAGAAAAGTGTAACTAGCCCTATCAGGTTGTTCAACGACTTAAGGCCATATCGGTGCTAGGTTGGGGGAGGAACAAATTTTGCGGGTTTATTAAGCGATACGGATTCCAAAAGACCAATTAGACTTAGGTGGAAATCCAGTTGAAATCATGGAACCAACATTGACATAGAATTGTTCTACCGTATGGATTGGTTCTTTCTGCTCCGATTTTCAAATTTTGATGTCAAATGTTCGATTTAAAGTATTGTGTATAGAAATGCATCCAACCTTTTTTGGATAATCATAATATTTTTGAAAATCACCACATGCATCTCCTTTTTATTTTGCATTGCTAAGGGACTAGCAACGTTTTGGTTGGGGGGTGTGATTAGTGCCCAAAAAGTGCAATTTTGAACCTTATATTAGATAGGTTTTGAGTGCTTTTGGCATTAATCATGTCATTGCTACGATTGAGTGTTCTAGTCTTCTTAGTAACACTTATGCCATTTAAGTATTTTTGTATTTGTTTGCGGGCTTTGCGCACTTGGAGTTCAATGTCGAGATGAATGATGAATCATGAAGTTTGAATTCAAGTCGACCATCAAATCAGCCCGAATCAATGAAAAACCGAGCCCAAAATGAAGAAAATTCAATGCGGTTGAAGACGGAGCAATGCGGTGAAGGATCAACAAATTTGGAATTTTAAGCTAAGCTTGCGAGAAAATTTGTAACATAGCGAAAACACCAAATTTCGCTAGACCACCTCTGTTTCGCTAGGCACCATTTTTAGCGAAAAAACCTGATTTCGCTACTCACAACATTTTCGCTAGCTTAGCGAAATTCGCTAGCTGTGAGAATTATCTGACATAGCGAAATTTTCCATTTCACTAGGCTGTGATTTCGCTAGTTAGCGAAATTCCTCACTTCTAGCGAAAATTGATGCCTCGTCATGCTTTGTAATTAATGCAAACCGCCTCCAAACTTGGTGTATTACTTAATTGTCCAATAACTTAGCTAATTTCATAGGTTTTTTGGTATTTTCATACCTTGAGGAGGCCTAAATAAACCCCTCTTGTTTTGTAAGAAAGTGTGAAAAAATCTGAGGAGAACAATTGGACCTGACAATGTGGAGAAGGATTTTTGTAAGTTTTATTTTTGTAAATAAAGTCTTTTATTTTAGGTTTTGCTTTTATTTCTTTTCTCTCTTCTCTCTCTTTCTTTCTCTCCTTTCTCGCGCGAACACCTCTTGAGGATGACAACTTCGAGATGTAGCTTTAAGCCTCCTTTCTTTGAAAGAGGAAAGGAGGCTAGCAGTGGTGGGGCATATGCATGTTGTCCTCTTGTATTAAAAGCTACGGGTAGTGTATTTATGGCCCTTATTCTCAAAACATAGTTGCATAACATGGGATGTTATTGGTTGGTCAATACTCTCCCATGCTTTTAGGATGCGGTGCTTTCGGGTGAAATGCCTTTGTTGTTCTTTAGATGGTCTTTCTGAGCTAAAGATAATATATTTACATGTTAGGGTTCTTCAAATTAGGGTTAAATAACATTCTTGTTATTATTTTGTGTCTCTCCATGCTTTAGGATCACGGTGCTCGGGTGAGAGATGCCTTGTTGTTCTTCTAGATGGTCTTCTGAGCCTCTTGGAAATTATAATTTAATGTTAGGGTTTTAAGGGGCCATAGCGCATGCTACACTGTGACTCAAGTAGGAGATGTTTCATGGGTGAGGTTTGCTAAATAGATCAGGTTATGCCATGGACTATAGGTTGCATGTCATAGCAGCGAGGATAAACAGAAGGACACTTGTTTGCCTAACTTGCCAAGTTAGTAACCTAAATCTTCAAAGTTAACTTTCACTTTAATTTCAGTTTTTTACGAGTTTCTCGGTTTTCAACTTCATTCCCCTTTGTTTTGAAACACAATTCAAAGAGTCAAATAGAAAGCCTTACATTCATGCTGCTTGATGCAAGCCATTTTTAGGATGAAAACCCATCCAGGTGTTCGATCTGAGCCACTATCTTTGCGCGAGTAGCTTGACTACGACGTGTGGAGCTGGAGTGTATAAATTTTGTTGATTTGCTTCGACCTGCGTGGCACGAATCACCATCCACCGTGTAGCGAACACTAAGTCGATGACTCCCAACGATTAAGGTTTAGGGCATCGGGCTTTAAGAAGCTTTCGCCGTATACCCCTCGGCCGTGTTCGGGTTTCAAAGGCAAAGCATCGACTTTATTTCTCTTTTCTTCTTTCTTTTTTCTTTTTCTTTTTGCTTTTTCTTTTCTTTTTCATTTGGAAGACTACATTGGTCTTCATACATGGGTAACATAAACCTATTATAGGTCGTCAACAAATTTAAGGTCGGCTTTGCAAAGTGGAAAAAGGTACAAAGCTTCTCAACCTATTGGTACAATCTGGTGTGCGATGTGTGAATTAGCTAAAGGGAATGTTCAAGGTTGAATATCTTGAAATCTCCAAATTGGCCAAGAAAACTAAATCATGCATGGAATTGTTCTTTTATTAAGGTAACATACAGGCGTCGATTTTTCAACTAAAGGCGATAGATGAAGCCACAAATGTAGACACAAAAGTGATTTGCAAAAGTGTAGTAAACTGTAAATAATGCTATAAAGCTTTTGATATAACCAAAATTGCTAATACATGCTTAATATAGCTAAATATGACAAAAACATCACTGCCTACTATTGGCTAATACATGAATCCTATACAAAATGAGTAGGCAGTTGATAAAGCTGAAAACTGTACAAAAACATGATAGAAGACACTCCTAACTCTAACTTTTCCTCCCAGCCAAAGTATAGACATGTCATAGGGATAGGAAGTTAGAGAGACGGGAGATGTGACCTCCTCTCGCGGTGGTGAGGTGGATGCGAAGGCTGGCTGGCTGTATTTGTCGTGACTTTATGTCTGGGAGGCTGTTTGTGGGCTCATCACGATGTGTAGGCTCAGGAGGGAGACCGAGGTGACTCATGATCTGAAGGAGCATGGTATGATAATGCTCTAAAGTGATCTCGGCTCGGGCCAATCTCTGGTCCATCGATGCCTGTGTAGTAGCCAATGCACGAGGCAAATCCGTAACACTGCTAACTCCCTCGGCGACATGAACATGCTCAGGAATGTTATTGTTGTATATGAAGGGCGAAGTGTTAAATTTGGCTGAGGCAGAAGGAGGTGGAGGAGGAGATGGAGGGACAAATCGGCTCTGGACTCCTCTCCACCACTACCTCTGGAGCAGGATCATCTCCCCTCAGGGGATCCTCTGCTACCTCATCTGGTACCTCCTCCTGGTCCTGCTGCTGGAGGAGAAAAGAAATCGGCATCACCAAGGCTTGCTCCAAAGACAGGACCTGAGGGCAACTGATCCTCCTCTCGATACGGGGCTCCACCGAAAATCCCAGTGCTCACAGGACCTGGCTGGTAGTCGCGTTTATCAGCGGGTAGACCCTACGACTCGAGCTAGGCCCTTGCGGTGGACCTTATCCTAGAAGTGCAGCAGGGCGGTCATGACCGGAGGACTAAACGAGTCCTACGAGATCCGGTGCAAGGCCTCTGGTATGGCTCCTGGCGGCCGAGCATGGCGTTGTAAGCGGAAGCTTGGGCTGGTCGGGCAGTGTGTCCACGAAAGCATGCGAGGTGGGGCGCCTCTGAGTCTTGGTCCGCCCGTGGTATCTCGGCGAGACAGCGGACCATCCCTACGTGACCCGGTTGTGGCCCGATCCGATATCCTCCGGGGAATTGGCGGCTCTTCGCGAGCTAGCGGCTGAAATGTCCGGCTTGCTTTCGGAGTACTCCCGGTCGATTATCAATGATGAATCGGAGCTCCAACGGACTCGGTACTCCTCGGGAAGTCATGGGTAGTAAGTGAAGCACCACCGGGGGCCAATAAGCTGTCAGCGGTGTCATAAATAGCGTGAAGTCTTTGTGTGATCAGTCTCGCTGGAGTCTACGAGCAGAAATTCGGCGGTCGGTGTTGTACGATCTCGTAAATGACTCTCCATGAAAATCCACAGCGCGTGCAAATCGTTCCTGAGTCGGGGTCCTGGTAACAATGGTGCTGATCCTCGGCGGCGAGGCGATGAGCTCTCCTCTGGCGTGGAAGCGGCGGTGAGGCCCCACAGATAGAGACTCCCAGGGCGATGTCAGGGCAGCAGAGGTCGGGTCCTCTGGATCGTCTCACGAGGCACTAGGGAAGGGGCAGGGTCCCATCCGTCGATGCCTCTGAACCCCAGGGCTCCTCGGGGGTGGATCGGGACCTTGGTTGTAGGCCCGGGGCCTGCTCCTCTGCTGCAGGTGCTAAATGCGATACGGGCTGAGGCGGGACCCACCCACACAGTACGTACCATAAGCGTAGTCAAGAAGCGTCTGAGCGAGGCGGTTCTCACACGGTATTTGGGGGTAGCGGTGCGGGAATTAGTCACTCGAAATTTGGACGGGGGCTCGGTGGGCTAGGTGGGGGCTCCGGATGACGGCCTGGGCGGCGGCGGCACCGGCCGGTGGCTGGCGTGGCGGCGTCGGCTAGAGGCCGGTCGGTGTCTTGCCAAGGCGAGCGGCAATGGGGACCGGGGCAAGGGCATGGCGCGGTGGTGGCCGGAGCGGCGTAGGGTGCAACCCGGGGCTCCCGCGGGCACTGTGCGGGGCTCGAGAAGGGAGGCTCGTTTGCTTTGTGGCAACGGCCGGCTATGGTGGCCCGGGGAGGCCGAGGCACGGCGCGAGAGCCTGGCAGGGTTCAACGTTGGTGGCTAGGAGGGGGGGGGGTGTGGTGGGGAGGGAAGAAAGATGAAATGGTTGGAATGGCCCCTCCCCCTCCTTTTACTCATAGCTAGACGTAGAAAACACCTACAGGCTAATTTCGCTATAATAGCGAGTGCGCCACTTTGGACTCACTGCAAAATAAAAATAAAAATTTGACTTAGGTAAAATTAAGAACAAGCAATCAAAAATAATAATAATTTTTAACAAAAACCTAAAAATAAAATTAATTTTAAAATACTTAAAAGGAAAAGTTGCTAAGCGAAGGAAGTTACTAAAAATGAAAATTGACCAATTTAAAGGAAAAACCAAAAAAAAACTTGGCGCAATTTGGTTTCATTTGACACGAAACCAGCTCAATTTTACCAGCCTCGTCATGGGGGGTCAGGAGGAGCTCCTTAACTTGTGATGCTTTGTACTGCGCCTTGATGTGACCCTCTTTGTTGATTTTCTTCTCATTGGGTGATTTTGGGCTGATCAATTGCTCTGCAGCGATGACTGATGACAACTCCCAAACAACTGCTTCACCTTGGTTAGCCAATTCTTGCAATTTATGGACATTTGGCTTCCACGAATTGACCAGTGGCGAGACTTCGCCGGCTTCCTTCCTTATCACCTTCCACTGGTTTGTGCTTGTGACTCAAGTGAAATATGTTGAGCTCCAATGTCATGTTGCCAAATGTGAGCTGCATGACTCCATTTCGGAAATTGATGATTGCATTGGCAGTGGCCAAAAATGGCCTTCCCAGGATAATTGGCACATGATTGGGCCCACTTGCTATTGGCTCGGTATCAAGCACTACAAAGTCTACTGGGTAGTAGAATTTGTCTACCTTTACCAACACATCCTCAACTATTCCCTTAGGAATCTTCACCGATCGATCGGCCAATGATAGAGTGATGTTGGTTGGCTTAAGCTCCCCTAAACCTAACTGCTTATACATTGAGTATGGCAGTAGGTTTACACTGGCCCCCAAATCTAGCAGTGCTTTGTCTATGCAAGTCCCACCAATGTTGACTGAAATTGTGGGGGATCCTGGATCCTTGTATTTGGCCCGGGGGTCTTGCTGCAGTTATGGCCTTGACTTGCTCGGTTAGGAAGGCTTTCTTTTGATGCTAACCTTTCTTGGCGTTGCATAGGTCCTTTAAGAACTTCTCATAAGTTGGGACACAGCCATCATATGTCGGCTTGAGTGGGATGTTTACCTTCACTTGCCTTAGCACCTCCCAAATTTCAGCTTGGTTTGGGATTTTTCTTACTCGGTGCTTGGGGAAATGGAGGGGCATGGTTTTTCCTTTGGGTTTTCATGATGACACCTCTCGAATCGGCTCCTTTTCCTTGCATGTTTCCTCAGTGATCATGGGCACTGGTTGCTCTATTTCTCTTCCTCCTCGGGAAGTAATTATAACTTTCACTTCATTCATCCCACAGTTAACTGGATGAACACCTCATGAACCCCTTTTGGATTTGGCAATGTTTGGGAAGGAAACCTTCCTCTCTCAAGTACCTCTAGCAAATTGTTGATCTTTGTGATTGAATACTGCAGGTTGTCAATTTTCTGATTAAGATTGCTCTCAAGCCCATCTATTCTTTTGATGTACTTTCTATGAGTGTCGATCCTTTGTGCCAATTGTGCGTTGATCCCCTTTTGCTCCTCCCGCAAAAATTGCCTACCACCTTGCTCGAGTTCAAGATGGCTTGTTCAACGGGAGAAAGAGGATGGTGGTGGCTGTGGTTGAGTGAGGAGACAAGCGTTGTTTGGCACCGGGGGGCACATAGGCGGGGGACTAGGTTTCGGGAGAGGTTAGGGTGATTCTTCGGTGGGTGTATCTTTTTAGTATGGGGCATTCGGTTGTGGCTTGTATTATTACGACATTAGCATGTTCGACATCAAATCCTTCAACGATGGGGCACTCGTATAGTTTTTCTCTGGATGGGCGGTGGGTTGACAATTGATGCATGGGTTGGCTTTGTCTGGAAGTATTTACTGGTCCCTTTGCGCGCCGTGGAGCCTCTTTCAGCCAGCTCCTCCGCTACTGGCCCAGGGTTGAGATTTTTTGCTTTCATTTCCATGTCCTCGAAAGTGTAAAAATTCCTCCCCTTTGGTGTGCTGAGGGCCTCATTTTCTCCATCTCTCTCGGGTTCGGTTCATCCCAACCCTTGGAAGTTTCATCCACATAATTCAAGAAATCCATAGCTTCATCTGGATGCTTGCTCAGAAAGTCACCTCCACACATGGTTTCTAACAGTTGCTTCATGGAAGGTGACATACCATTGTAGAAATGATTCACTAACATCCATGTCAAGCCATGGTGTGGACATGCATTGATGGTCTCTATGAACCTCTCCCGACAACGATAGAATTTCTCATTGTCATAAGAAATTTGAGTAAGTGTAAGTGTCTGTCTTTATTTGTTGGTCTTTGTTGCACTGAAGAATTTCTTCAAAAATTCAGCTTGAAGATCGGCCCAATTTCTAATCGTTCTCGGCCTTAGTGAATTGAGCCATATTTTGGCTTTGTCCTTAAGGGTTAAAGGGAATGCCTTCAACTTCAACAGTTCCATATCGGTTATACCCTCCTTGAAGTCAGTGCATGCCTCTCAATCCCGTATGTGTGAATATGGATTTTCATTCTCATACCATGAAATGTGGGAAACCGAGGGGCACTAAGTGGGATCCTTGCCATCCTCGGCGGGAGAGGTATGATGCGGGAAGACACTCACTCTAGGAGGTGTATGTGGTCTCCACCCAATCGACACATGTGTTCCAGTTCATAGAGTGCTGTTGACTTTCTTTGTTCTGGAGTAGAGATCCATTTGGTCATTGTGCACAACGATTTCACGGCCCAGCCTTGTTCCAGCGGATGCACTCCTCTTTGCAATCTACGATATCCTCTATCACGATAAACAGCTTTTTGTTTTCAAACAAGTAAAACAAAGAACACAAACAAGCTTGACAAAGAAAGGTCAGTGTTAGCTAAACAATTGTGTAAAAATAAGCGTACGATAGCGCAGTGAAAGCTTAGTTCCTTTTAATTCAAGGGCGAAAAAGGTCACCAACACGTAATGTGGATTACAAGTACACATCAACGTCATCGTAGTTGGCACCATCGACAGCGGCGCCATTTTGATTCGTGTCACATTGGGGTCGGAATCCAGCAATATTTTGTTTCCTATGTTCCTCCTGCTTAAGGCGTCAAAATGCTGCGATATAGCGGTCTAAGTCGGAAACGAGGGGATGGGTTTCCATCCCACGAATGATTCGCATCAGTGATGGAAAATGGTGAGACTTTTTGTTTGGATTTCAGGATTTGTTTAAAAACAGGGGGAGTTGTTTGTTCATTGGTTAACAGTAATTGCTTAAATGAAAGTGTGAAATGGTAACAGAGACAGATGTGCAAGCTTGATAACATGGGAGCTATTGAAGTGTCCTCTGGTTGTTTCCTCGCATTAGGGCCAAATGACATATAGTCAAAGCCAAAAACCAGATCATTGTTTAGCTATAAAACCCTAACCTAAAATCCCACTCTATTTGAGTCAAACCAAATACTAACATTCAAAGTTCAATTCGAGTTTAAAACCACAACTTATTTAACCTCTTTTTTAATGGCTCGTAAATGACATCTAAAGGATATCGGTGCATCTACCGTCAAAATCATATGTTCCCTAAAGTATGACGAAGTATTGACCAAAAGCATTAAGTAAGCATTTAAACCTAGTTTGGAAGGTTAGAGACATAAATGCTGTACGTAACATTGAAAGCATGGACGACTACTTGTGACCCCAAGCGAGCTAGAAACCCTCGCTCTTCAAAGCTATGAGGCTTAGCCAAGCATCCCTTGAGTTGTCATCCTCAAGGGGGTGTGTTTGGCAGCCGAGAAAATGAAGAAAAAGGAGAAAAGAAACAAAAGTAAACCTAAAATGAAAAGCTGCGGGAAACTGTATTAATGGCCAAGTTACTTAGGGTTACAAAGTTGAGGGGGAGTTTATATATGACCCGTAGTTTGAAATGACAAAATTACCCAATATGAAGTACAATAGGGACAAGATGGTAATTTGTTAAAACGTGGTAGTTTGGAATCAAAGCACCAAAACCACGGTGAAACAATTTAAGCTATGCAGCAAATTTCGCTAGCATAGCGAAGAGCCGTATGCTAGCGAATTTAGTAACTGGCGAGAAATTCCCACGAGAGATAGCGAAATCACAAATTTTAGCTAGCAACGATAAATTTCGTAGCTAGCGAAATTTCGCTATGTGAAGTACTACTATAGTAATTGTGGAAACTGCGAAATTTTAAGCCTGAATTATGAAATTTTAGCGATCTGACGAAGAACCACCGCCAATCATAAATCCATGCTAATTTCTGCTTCCCTTTGTTCTTTCTTGCATCACTTCCTACACTTTTTTATTCATCGCTTTGCCTTCGATTCTTCAACTCCATCTTGACATTTCATTCGCCTCGGCTTGTTTATGCAGAGGATTCTCGCATTTAGCACCAATAGGAAGCCAAGCTCACTAACCGAAGTTCCCAAGATCTGCAAAACTATCCAAAACAATCTCGAAAACAATCAGAAGCACTAAGTGGACATGCACATGACAATTGGCTTAATTCATATGATTAGTCTTAAAAAGCACTCAAACCTATCTTAAATAGGGCTGAAAATAGCACTTTTGGGCACTAATCGAAGAGGTGTGAAAAGAAAAGACACATGATACCTACATAAATAGCTAAAAGAAATGTCTGACGTTCGTAACACTTCCCAAACGTCACTCTCCACTCCACAAAATTTTACATATTTTTAAATTTATTATTTAACAAAGGAAAAAAAATAAAATAACTTTAATTAAACATATAGAATTAATTTATTAAATTGAAAACTATTTTTTATTTTCCTCCAAATTTTATTTTTGAGAAGCCCCAATTCCCGGGGGTCTTTTTTATTATTATTTTTTAACTGTGCCCTTGAACAATGTCCATGAACAGTGACCCAAACAATGCATGACACAGTATAATGTTGCAAGTCTATCGTGTGCACAGCTGCGCGCATGCAATGCACATTGTTGAAAACGGATGCGCACCTCGACGCTGGCCCCAGGACCTGTTCGACAAGACTACGTGGCGATGCGAGGTTGGGGCGGACTCTGTAACCTTGAGGAAAACTCTATCTATGAAGGGCTTGAAAGTTCTGGTAGAGATTCCCTATCGTGAAAAAAACAACTGGGAATGCGGTGACAAAAGAAATCTACGTCACCGTCACATCGTAGCTATTTGTCGTGACCGGTTCCATGTCGTGACATAAAGCCTCTCGGCCACGACCACACCCTATCGCGACATGGTCCATGGTCACGACATAGGGCCAAAAAGGGACTCTGGCGCGACAAGGAACCCTTTCAATACCCTAGTCACCAAGTCTCAGCCTGAACCCTGTCGCGACAAAAAAATTTCTATCGTGACACCGACCTGTGTGTCTCTATCTCGCACGTGTACTGAGCTATCATGCCCACTGAGCTATCGCGCACACGTCATTTCGCCTACGTAAGCCTATCGTGCCCACATAGGCTAAGTCGTGCCCTTTGGCAATATCTGTGTAACACGAATTTGCCTATCAGACACAGAGTTTCGAGGGTACCTGTCGCGTGAACTTCTTTGTCACGACCGGGGCGGAAGAATGGGCAATAACTTTATTCTAACCATTATGCCATTCCAGTTCCCATCTTCTTTTGTTTTTCTTTCTTTCTAAGGCACTATAACTTCACATAATTTAGTCTTTTTATTACAAAGACAACTGGAAGCCTGTAAAACTTGTCAAAATGCATAATTTATATAGAACAAGTTTAATTACAACTCAGTGTTCTTTAATTACAATGCATAAATTGGGTTTTCTACCTAAAATTCATAAAATACATAATAAGACCAGATTTTGCCTTTTCTTTCACCATTGAGGTCCTAATGAGCTTAGTCACCCATTGTACCTCCGTCACCTGAAATTTCTATTCCCACGACGGGGTGATCAATACCCAGTAGTTGAATTCCCCTACAAGGGCTACTCCCTACCTAAAATGTGCATGCAATGGCACACAACAATCATACACATTCCATACAACTTCACTTTCACACATGGAATGAGTTGTATCTTTCATGAGATGAGACCCCTCATGACAAACCCCGAGTCCCAACCAACTCCCTCACACATGCAAGGCTAAGTGTGACAACCAGTCATTGGTGTTTCACCCGGCTTGGCCCACGACTCTTTGAGCCTCGATACTCATTTGATTTATCATCAAATTTTGTGTGTGTTTTATGGGGCACGACTTTTGAGAGTCTCAACGTGGTCGTCGTACACCTTTGATATTTTCTGGACTTTCACCAGCGTTGATCATGTCTAGCATGTGAATTTGGGACTTTACCACGAGGGGATCTAACCAAACTTGCTATGACACACGTGATTTATTATTTATCTTTGATTTAATTGACCGTGGGTCTCGACCTTGGACATTGTCCCATTTTTTAGCCCACCACTCACATTCACAAAGAATGGTGAATTTAACATCACGAGAAACCCGCACCCGACTAGACGCGATGCTGCATGCACATGAATGCAGTCATGCCAATTCATATGCTAAATTCCTTTCATGGTTCGTGCACAGTTATTATTTCATCAAAACATTATTTAATTCCATGCAACCATCATGTTAACACATCAATTCCACATGCATTAACATATCCTTTTTCACACACAATTCATGCTATTCATTTCAAGCAATAACAAGCAAGCAACACACATGGACAATTTCAGTCAAAAAATCAGTTTCAGACTATGAAAAATAGTCCCATATCCAACCGTGGACTACCCAAGGGTAGCCCCCCCTTATCAAGCATTCGGTCCCACTTCCTTGGAACCGGAATGCATGGCCATTTTCGGCCTCGCAACTCCCATAACCATTTTCATGGCTTTTTAGACAAGAAATATCCGAGTAGGAGAAGACCTCTACCTCTTAGAGTTTTTTGAAACTCCCAGTTTTCGGTCTTAGCTTGAAGCTCTCGCAACAGGGATCGACTTTGTCTCTTGCTCCAAATGGAACCGCCTGTCTGATCGCCGGGAGATTTAGAGAGAAGGTAGAGCTTCTCTTTCTCAGTTTCTTCTTCTTCTTCTTATCTTTCTCCTCTCTTTCTCTTTCCTCCTCTCCCATCCCACCAGTTTGGTCCAAGATGGGTCAAGTGAGAGTGTACTCTTGCCACGCGTCATCACCCCATTGGTTCCCTTGGATTACCCTTATCCCCTTATCCATCTACATTGGATTTCCATCAAATCATATGATAAAACATATCTCATATGAGCCCCACTTAGGCTCTTTTTTGGCTTGTTCTGCCCTTGACATGTGGCACAATGTGAGCCACTCAAAGCCAGGTGTCCGTGTCCGGGTACTCTTTATGCGTGCCTAAAAAAACGTCGAAATCATTGTCTTAGAATTCAAAGAAATTCGACGTGGTAGCTAGATTTTACGAGACAATTTCAACAGTGAAGTCCATTTTGTCATTCGAGATCTAGAAACATTTTGGAATTTTTGATCGAGTGCCGGGTTACTACTTTCTCGAAAAATTGAATTTTCTCGGGTTTCATTCTTCCCCATAAAAATTTCGTCTCGAAATTCCACACACATTCACATCGACTCACATGCATATGCAATGCACACAATGTCTTGCATGTAAACTAGTCATTTAATTTCTGAACGACTAACTGCGTACTTTCACCCCTAAATAAGAAGGGATAGGTGGCCCCCATCGTGTCCTTGCGCTCCACTCCACGGTGTTGTCACAATACTTTCACTAGCCTCACGGTCTTGCGTCATAAAACCTGATCCCGACTATCCATGATGCGTACTGGTCTCTCCTTGAAGGTCCCATCTGTGTCAACTGTAATCTCTCACGATCCGCACATGAAATTTGGATGCGGGTGTGCCGGGCATGGGGCGTGGAACACCTCATGGGCGGTGACATGCTAGCGTATGGCTGGTATGTTGTGTGCCCACCTAGAGTATCTCGAAGGGCCTGATGAACCTCGGTGACAACTTCCATTGCTTGACGAACCTGACTACTCCTCTCTTAGGCATCATCTTCAATAAGACGTGGTCACCAACCTCGAACTTTAGGGGTCGACGTCGCCCATCAGCGTAGCTCTTCTATCGGCTCTATGCCGTGAGACGACGCTGCTGTATCAAACTCACCTTCTCCGATGTGTCTCGAATCAGGTCCGGACCAGTCATGGAGCTCTTTCCTACCTCGATTCAACAAATAGGAGATCGGCATGGCCTCCCATACAACGCCTCATAGGGTTCCATCTGTATACTCGTCTGATAACTGCTGTTGTAGGCGAATTCTACTAAGGGTAAATGCTCCTCCCAGCTACCCTTAAAATCCAAGACACATGCCTGCAGCATGTCCTCTAAAATTCGTATAGTCCTCTTTGACTGACCATCTGTCTATGGGTGGAAGGTGGTGCTCATCATCAACCGCATCCTCATAGCCTTTTGGAAGCTCTTCCAAAAGTTTTCCATAAATCTTGGGTCTCTATCCAACAATATGGATACTGGCACTCAATGTAGTCGGACAATCTCTTGGATATACAACCAATAGAATCCCTCCAATGTGAAAGTCATCTACATGGCTAGGAAGTGAGCCGACTTCGAGAGCCGGTCCAATATCATCCAGACTACGTCATATCTCCACGGTGTCCATGAAAAGTCGGTCACAAAGTCCATCATGAAATGCTCCCACTTCCACTCAACCACCTCCAATGGTTGGAGTAGCCTTACTGGCTTCTGGTGTTCTACCTTAACCTGCTGACACGTGAGGCATCGTTAAACAAAGTCCCCTACATGTCTCTTCATCCCACTCTAATAGTATTGGCGACGAAGGTCACGGTACATCTTCGTGCCACCTGGATGCACAGAAAATCAGGAGCAGTGAAACTCCGTAAGGATCTCCTCTCCCAGATCTGTCAACTGGTGAACTACTACCCGTCCTCTATACCTCATACTACCATTTGCGTGGATGGTCCAGCCTATACCCAATTGTACCTAGTCCCTGATGGACACTATCTCTGTGCCTGTCTCTAGGACTAAATCACTCTACTCAATCGAGACGGTGTAGCTACCAGACTCCTCAATGCACCCTGAGCCTACTCGCTACACTGTAGTCCGAACTATTCCACAATCTCGAGCATCTACCACTCTCGGGAAGCTATACTAGCCAATTCTTCTCGTGACTTCCGATTGAGTGCGTTAGCCACCACATTTGCTTTATTAGGGTGGTAATGTAACACCCCTTTTCGGGATGCTCATTTAATCCTTTTTATTTACCTTTTTATTTTATTTTATTTATTTATTTATATCATTTTATTTATTTATTTATTTATTTTAATGGGGACGCAACCCGAATCCCGGCGAGCCAGAAGGCGGATTCGAACAGAGCGGTTTACTCAGGCCATTTTCATTTCTCTTACTCCAAAACAAATTTTTTTATGTCATTTCTTTTAGAGTTTTGGTGCGCGAGTTTCCAAATGGTAGGCCCATAAACATTTACTTTTATACAATACTTTTACCAAATGGCGTACCATGCCTTTACAAAATGAAATACAAAACAATAGTTCAGAGATTAACACTTTTGTTCTCAAAATGTCAAATGGTCAAAAAAAGAATGGTATGCATGGCGGGGTATATGCTTATACGCCGCAACTTTCTCTATGACTCTACGCTTCTTGTTCTTAGCCTTCCTTCTTGCTTACTCGATACCTGCGCATAGATAAAAACTACACGCTAAGCATTTTGATGCTTAGTGGTTCTATACAGTTCTATGCTCCAATTCAGTTTCATATAAGACATGCTTTTATATTAAACTATACTTTTACTTTATTCATGATCAATGTAAAACAATACTCATACTTATTATTTTTCACATACTTTCACTTTACACATCAGTTATCATATCAAAATATGCATTTTTCACATGCTTTCACTTTACAATCAATTTATCATATCAAAGTATGCATTTTCAATGCAACTATTTCTTCATAATTCATCTACGAAGCTTTAGTATATACTCATAAAGATGTATTTGGTTTACAAATCTCAATTTCAGTCATCAAGGTTTGTTATGTCACGTTGACTATTCAATTCACATTCATGACGGATTTCGTTCGGTGAATCCCGTCCTTTTTGTCATTCGGTAATGTGCTTACTCATTTACAATTTCGGTTTCTCATCATGACGGATGCCGATTGGTGCACCCCGACATGTGCTCACTTCAATGCCATACGCCATCATGACGGATGCGGATTGGTGCATCCCGCTAAGTAGGACATTTCTTTAATGCCATACACCATCATGACGGATGCGGATTGGTGCATCCATCCATGTGGGACATTCGACAATTTCGGTCATTTTCATGACAAACGCCGACAAGATCCTACCAAGTGACATTTCACAATGCCACACTATCATGACGGATGCCGATGGCCGCATCTCGCCATGGGACATTGACAATTTCGCCGTTTCATGACGATAAACATTGGTGCGCTCTTTGTTGGCCATTCGGTATATCAATCTACAATTCAAGTCACAGAATTTTATCAATTTGTTTAGAATTAAATACCATATGCATCTTGTTGTCAACATTTCAAATATCACGTCTTCAAATCCATATGCACTTTTGTAATATCATTTCAAAGATATACACATTCTATATACTGATTCCAAGTTTATTTAGAAATTTCTAAACACTTGAAATATGAGTATAATTTTGGTGCACAAAAACTACAATACTGAATAGAATGAGGGTCCCCAAGAACTCAATCAAGCCGCTGCCTTTTGTTTCCTTCCCCTCGATTCGGGTTCTATGGGATCTCACCGCCCTTAGTCATTTACAATTACGCCTACCTTGGGGAGCAAACAATTATTATACATTTTAGAATGACAATTAATCGTCAAGTAATGGTTTCGCTACACTAAGTTAGCCTAAAGATGAACCTGCTTTGAGGCTTAATCGACCAGGTATGGAATGTTTCTCATTTAGTTTTATCCTTATTTGAACCCCAATTAATCATTTATTAGGGTCCTCAAACTATCGGTGTACGAATACGAGGTGTTCGGAACAAAATCCAAAATTTTTTCCAGTGTGAACAATAGCTACGACGCGGCGTTACACCTGGCACGCTACTGCTGCGGGCCCTTGCAAGAGGCGAAGGAAGGCACGCCGTGGCTGCACTTGATGGCTTATCACACCTCGGCCCTTCAACATGGCAGGTCTCACGCCGTGGCGCAGGTCTACGCCGTGACGCTGGCCTTTATGTTGTGACGTAGATTCTAAATGCCTAATTTCTTTCAAGTTTTCGTATTTTTGCGATTTTTCTCCAAAAATCCTCAAAAACTCAAAACAAAACATGGGAATCACTCCCAATAACATCTTAATATCATCCTAAACCAACCATGAGCAAAACCCATGGATGGATAAGGGTTTTTCTAACCCAAACATCATTTAAAGAAACTGTGGTTTGGTTCTACCTTAAATCCTTTTGAATCCTCTTCACCCAAGATGCTTGATCACTTAGAAGCAAGGAATGAGGATGATCTCCCACCAAAATCACTTCTTCTTGCAAAACCCTGTCTTTCTCCTCTCACTCTCTCTCAAATACGGTTTGTGCTCAAAATGAGTATTCTAAGACCACTTTTGGTCTTATTTCCCATTTTAAGTGTAATGCCATGTTTGGCTTACACATAAATTTCCATTTCTCATTTTTCTCCTTTTTGGTCTTCATTTCACTTTCATTTATCATTTATTTCACATTAGTATTTAAGCTTATTATTTGACCCTTAGGTCCTCATTTTACAAAATTCCAAATTTGCCTTTCTTACACTTGGTTTATTTCCGGGTTCAATCAATTTCTCATTTTAGCATATAATATTTAATCATATGCTCACATATTCATTTTTCACAACTGATCAGTTTTCCTAGAAGAACCCAAGTTTGGCTCAATTTATACTCAGAATATATAATAAAATTATTATAAAAACTCTAGGGTATTTTTGGGGTGCTACAACTCTCCCCCACTTAAGAAAATTTTGTCCTTGAAATTTACCTTACAAACAGCCATGGATACCGTCGCCATATCGCTTTCTTCACTTTCCCAAGTGGCTTCCTCGGTCTTGTGGTTTCTCCACAACACTTTGACTAACGGAATCTTCTTGTTCCGTAATTCTTTCACTTCCCGAGCCAAGATCTCTATTGGCACTTCTTCATGTCAACCAAGTCTAAGCTCAATCATTCTAAGAGACTACATGCGATGGGTCTCGATCAATACCAAACATTGAAACATGGAAAACATTACGATCTTTTCCAATTCCAGAGGTAGCAACGTGCATACATCGGGACCACTTTATCACTTCATAGGGGCCAATAAATCTAGGGCTCAACTTACCCCTTTTCCCAAATCTCATATCGAATCGAATATGAGATTTCATATCGCCGATCTCATATCGAATATCTTTTATTTTCATGTCGGCATATGATTTCTGTCTATCGGTGGCCACTTTCAATCTTTCTTTAATCATTTTCACTTTTTCTTCACTCAGACAAGTCTGGGGCCAATCACTTTATTTTCGCTCAATTCCGTCCAACACAATGATGTTCTACATTTTCTTCCATATAAATCCTCGTAAAGCGCCATTCCAATACTTGATTGGAAACTGTTGTTGTACACAAATTCAACTAAAGGAAGGTGTCAATTGATTAGTACCCAAAAAGTGCTATTTTGAGTCCTATTTAAGATAGGTTTTGAGTGCTTTAAGGCATTAATCATATTACGGCCAATTCGACATGTAGGTCCTTTAGTACTAATCGATTTTGTTTCGAGGTTGTTTTTGGTAGTTTTGCGTTCAGAAACCTTTACCATCACATCGTTCGCATCGAAATTGCCGATTATGCCAGTTTGTATGAATTCTCGTCGATTTCATCAAGCCCGATGAAGAAATAGCAATGGAAGATGCATAATGCAAATAAAGACGCAGAAGCAAGCAAATAAGAACGGTACTCAAGATAGTTTGGGCCTCTTAGAATGATAATGGAAAATTTCAGAATAGATATTAAATTTTCGTGAATCATAGCGAATTTTCACTATATGTTTCGACTTTCGCTTACATAGAGAAATTTCGCTATCATAGCAAAACTTTCGCTATGATAGCGAAAATTCTTGTGCATAGCGAAATTTTCTGCAATTGGTTTTCATGTTCAAACGACTCCGTTTTGATTAATTCCTCTTTTACCCTCAATGTAATCATATTATTTGGGTTAGTTTGGTATTTTCGCATGTTTGCGGGGGCTATATAAGCCATGTTATGAATATTTTGTAACCTAACTATTCATTTAACTAGCTTCATTTATCGCCCCCGCTTTGGTTCCCATTCTTCTTCTCCTCTTCCCTCATTTCTAAGTCGCCAAACACACCCTTTGAGGATGACAACTCAAAGGATGTTCGCAAGCCTCAAAACCTTGAAGAGAGGGAATAGTCGGGTTGATGTGGGCTCTTCCGCAGTGTTCCTCTGCTTTCATGAATTAGGCACAAGGCATTTGTGTTTCAAACTTTCAAACTAGGTTTAAAATGCTATTTAATGTATTTCTTTGGTCATTTCTATGCTTTAGGTTCAAGCAGTAATTTTATTGTTAGATACACTGACATCCATTAGATGTCATTTACGAGCCACTAAAAGTAGGTTAAATGCTTTATTTTCAACTGAACATTAAATGCTCAGTAAATGCTATGGTTCAAATAGGAATGTTACTAAGGGTTAAGCTTTAAAGTTAAAACAAAGATCCCGATTTTGGAAATTACTTATATGTCATTTGCCCTAATGCGAGGAAATAACCCGAGGACACCCCACAACCCTATCATGCCAAACTAGTGACCCAAAACTTCGTATCTTTACATCTTGTTTTAAACTCGCTTCGCCAGGCGAGGTGGACAACAAATTAAATCTCATACTTTTATGCAACCGAAATCCAAATGAAAGCCTCACCATTTTGAATCATAATACAAATCATTTGTAAGACGAAACCCATCCTCGTGTTCACATCCAGAGCCATATACCGCAAAGAGTTACGCCACTAAGAGTAGGAGCAACTTAGTATACCCTTGCCGATTCCCAAGACTCCCATCGTGGCACAAATCAAACGGCGCCGCTGTCGATGGTGCCAAACTACAGATGATGAGTTGATAAGCAATTTCTGTAATCTCTTCATTACAAGTATCGTGACCTTTTTTAAACTTTTTGAATTTCATTGTTTAGAATTCTCAAGTTTTTTTTGTTACTCAAAGAATCACGCGAAATGCTTTTTAACAGTAATTTTTATTTTTTGTTTAGCTAACACTGATCCTTTTTGGCAAGTCTTTTTGTTGTTCTTTTCTTTGTCTCTTTTTGTGTCACAAGTGTTTATGCATCACTGGGATAGAGGAATATCAGGTAGATTGCAAAGAGTTAGTACGCCAACTGAACAAGGTTGTGAAGTCAGTGTACATAGTAATCAAATGGATCCCCTACCTGAGGAACAACAAAGTCAGCAAGGTGCTCTAGTGAATCCTACAACATATGGTCAATGAGGGACCACATACACCCACCAAGGGTGAGTGCACCTTCCTGCATCATACCACCTGCTGATGATGTGGTAGTGAGACCCTATCTGGTGCCCCTACTTCCCACATTTCATGGAATGGAGAACAGAATCCATATACCATATCCGGAAGTTCGAGGATATTAATTGATCTCGCGATGAAAGGAGTGCTCCGACATGGATGGTTGCTGAAAGCATTCCACGGACACTCGAAGACAAGGCCAAAATTTGGCTCAATTCATTGAGGCCAAGAGCAACTAGAAATTGGGCCGAACTTCAAGCTGAGTTTTTGAAGAAATTCTTCAGCACAACTAAGACCAACAGTTTGAAGAGGCAAATCTACACTTACTCGGCCTATGACAATGAGAAGTTTTATCAGTGTTGGGAGAGGTTTATGGAGACCATCAACGCATGTCCACACCATGGTTTTGATACATGGATGCTAGTGAATCATTTCTATGATGGTATGTCTCCAGCCATGAAGCAACTGCTGGAAACCATGTGTGGAGGTGACTTTTTGAGCAAACACCCAGATGAGGCCATGGACTTTTTGAACTATGTGGCTGAAACCTCCAAGGCATGGGATGAACCAAATCCAAGGAGGCAAAGAAAGAATGGAGTTCTCCGACTCACCAGTTGTGAGGCATTTATGCACTTTTTGAAGACACGGAGATGAAAGTAAAACTCCACCACCTCGACCCAAAGGTCGAGGAGCTTGAAATGAGAAATCGCATGAAGTGCAAGGAAGGAATGAATTACCCGCATCTCACCTCCCAATTTCGCTTTAATTGCTGCTGCTGTGCCATCCCGGGAGCACTGTCCATTAGTTCCTTCAAGAGAGACTGACAAGAGCATGCCCATGTCTTGGGTCAAAATAAGCCACCTACAAATGCTCCTTATGGCAACACCTATAGCCCCAGCTGGAGGAATCATCCGAACCTATCATGGTAGCCAAAACCCCCTACATATGCCCCCCTAGGAGAACAAAGTTATTGTTAGCTTGGCTCCACTTTGTTAATGTACAAATGTTGAAATTTTCTCCACCTTATTTTCCTATTGAGCAGGCAATTCTAAATTTAAGCAAAGTAGTAGGCACGTTTGTGGAGGAACAAAAGGTGATGAATGTTCAAACTAACCAGAAAATAGAGGCAGTCGAGAGCTTACTCAACAAGAAATTGGACAGTATGCATTATGAGATTTCCAGGTTGTCTAACCAGCAAAGAGTGGTCCTAAAAGGAAATTCCTTCCCGCACACAGTTAAACCCTAGGGTTCATGAATAAGCCTACCAAAGGATCCAAATGTGCAAGAATTGATGAAGTCAAAGCAAGATGACTTTGAGAAGTGGTAAAGAATCGGTGACCAGCAGTCCCAAAGACCACAACCAAGATATCTCCTGCGCTGGTCGATCCACTAGAGGAAGATCAACCAAAGAACAGGGGAAGAGGTGAAACACGTTGTACCCCTCCTTTCCCCATAGGCACTTTAAAAGAAAATTGCTAGCCAAATTGAAATTCTTAGAGGTACTACGCAAGTGAAGTTGCTAACATTCCTTTTCTTGACATGATCACAAGTCCCCTACGTATGCAAAATTTTGAAGGACTTATGTACGGTGAAAAAGGTTTCAATGAATAAAAAGGCCTTTGACTGAGCAAGTGAGTGCTATCATCGGTTTAGACTCATGTGAATTTGTAAGGACCCGGGATCCTACAATCTCGCTAATATCGAGGGCACTAGTAGAGAAAAGCACTACTAGGACTTGGGGTTAGTGTGAACTCCATCATTATTCCATGTACAAGTAGCTTGGTTTGGGAGAACTAAGCCCACTCATCACATAATCGTCTCTAGCCGATAGGTAGTTCATTAAAATACCAAGTAGGGACCATTGAGGATGTTATAATACAAGTGGACAAATTCTACTATCCAAAGGATTTGTCGCATTTCTGACACAGCCTATTGGTAAAGTGGGGCCAACCATGTACCCATCATATTGGGAAGGCCATTCTGGGTATCAATGCCATTATAAATTTCAACAAGTTATGCAACTCACCTTGGGAATATGACTTTGGAACCCAATATCTTCCATTCGAGTAAAAGGCATATGCAACCAAGTGGAGGATGATCAGAAGAAGTCTGGTATATTAGATACAATTTTGAAGAACAAAGCAATGAGAAGCAAGTGCAAGATGTGTTAACCCAGGAGTTACGTGAGTGCCTTGAAGAGCAACAGGAACCTCAATACATGAGCCCGTCAGTAGGGTGGCTGAAAAAAAGGCGGAATTCTACCTTACTGACTGAAAAGAGGAAAAGGAATCTCAACAGCTAGATCTCAAACCCTGCCTCAGGAATTAAAAATATGCATTTTTGGGAAGAAAACAAGCAAAGGTCCAGTTTGTAATATCGCTACCGGGGCCGACCACTCCACAGAGGACAACCTCACGGCACCTCCTCAAGATGAACAAGTAGTTTTCGTGAAAACATTTAAAAGGCACGCCCTAACAATCTGCACCCACCACATTTATTTAGAAGAAGAATCTGTAGCTAGTTAGGCAGCCACAGAGGAGGTTGAATCCTCACTTGCAGGAGGTAGTTCACATTGAAGTCCTCGGCTGCCGCAGTCAGATCATTTACTCCCATATCCGAGTAGCACTCGTGTGTCCAACTGCAGTGCCCAAGAAGTCAGGGGTGACCATTGTAAAAAATGAAAAGGTCGAGGAATTGTCTACTGATGATATTGAGAGGGAGGAGAGAAGAGGAGCGACAGGACAAGAAAAGATCACTCCCACCGCCTCTTCACACGCTTGAGAGAGCTTCAAAACCATTCTATCGCTGGATGGGTACTGTGGTACTTCGCTAGAGATTGCAATTTAAGATCAAGAAAAGACCACCTTTCTACTTGTCACTGAACTTATGCTACAAGAGGATGCCTTGGCCTTGGTAACGCCCTCGCCACCTTCTAGAGAGATGTATGCTTAAGTATGAAACAATGAGACATGAAAGATAACGGGAAGTACACATATGACATCATTGTATACGAGGTGATTTTTGAATGTCTCGACTAATCTTGAAGCTATCCCGCAGAGTATCAAAAGAATCGGTGCTTAACTGGGAGAAATGCCTGGTAGAACCGCGATTGTACTGGGCATGTTATTTCCATCAGTGGAATAGAAGTCGATAAGGCAAAATTGAACTTTATTTCCAAAACTTCCTTCTCCAACAAATGTAAAACAATTAGGCAATTCCTGGCCATGCAGGCTTACGTGAGATTCATCATGATTTTAAGATTTCAAGCTCCCTTTATGTCGCTAGAGAAAGATGCTAAATTTGCTTGGGAAAAGACTGCTTAAAAGCTTGAAGAGCCGGGGTCCCATTTGACCACCGCACTAATAGTACAAACGAATCAAGTGCTGCCTTTGAGGTGATGTGTGATGCAAGTGATCTTGCTATTGGAGTCATTCTTGGACAAAGAGAAGGTGGAAAACCTCATGTAATCTATTATGCAAGCAAAACCTTGAATGAAGCACAAATGAACTATACTACTACAGAGAAAGAATTGTTGGTAGTGGTCTACGCCTTAGACAAATTTCGAGCATACTTGGTTGGGTATGATATAATCATTTTTAGAGATCATTCCGCTTTGAAATATCTCATGACCAAGCAAAATGCTAAGGCAAGACTTATCCGATGGGTTCTTCTGCTTTAGGAATTTAATTTGCAAATTAAGGACAAAAAGGGGGTAGAGAATGTTGTGGCAGACCATCTTTCTATATTAACAATAGCCCACGACACTCATAGCCCGCCCATTAATGATGAATTTCCTGAAGAATCTTTAATGCAGTTGGAGAAAGCTCCCTGGTATGCTCACATTGCAAATTTCCTATCAACAGGAGAAATTCCATATGATTGGAAAGAACAAGATAGGAAGTATTTCTTAACGAAGATCCATTCCTATTACTGGGAAGAGCCCTTCTTGTTTAAATACTGTGCATATCAGATAATTAGGAAGTGTGTGCCTAAAGAAGAACAATAGGGAATTCTAAGCCACTGCCATGAGAGTGCTTCATGTGGTCACTTGCTTCCCGCATGACAAAGAATGAAGGTGCCGCAACGTTTCTACGCCTTCTTTAAAGAAGCACACCAAATGTGCTGAGAGATAGATGCCAAAGGCTCGAAATTGTCTCGCCATATGATGCCCCGAACTCACTTCTTAGTGGTCGTTATTTGATGCTTCAGTATCGTTTACGTAAACTTTCCCTACATCTTATGGGCATTCATACATATTGGTGGGGGTAGACTATGTATCTAAATGGGGTTGAGTGTAATCGCAGAAACCAATGACCACAAGGTGGTGCCTTCCAAATTTTGAAGGCAAACATCTTTTCCAGCTTAGGTACCAAAGCCATTATTAGTGATTTAGGCTCACACTTTCAGAACAAGTCTTTCGGAAACCCTAAGGGCTAAATATGGTAGGTGTTAAACACAAAGTGGCTACCCCTTACCATCCTCAACAAGTGGTCACAGAGCTGCCAACAGGGAGATTAAGGACCATTCTAATGAAGGTAAGTAACAATAACAAAAAGGATTATCCTCAAATTGCTTTGATTCACTGTATCACAATGCATTTCAAAACGATTCTTAATAAGTCCCCTTATCAAGGTTGGTCTATGGAAGGCGCCTATGGAAATTGAGTATAAAGCAGCTGGTAGGGCACTAAGAAACTCAACATGGATTTAAGAGGGTCGGGCCTAAAGATTCCTCGACTAATGAGTTAGAGAAATACTTAAATGATGCCTACTTGAACTCGAAGATTTCAAAGGAAAGATCGAAAAAATGGCATGATCAAATGATAACTTGCAAGAATTTCAACAAGGGGGACCAAGTCCTCTTGTATGACTCCAAACTCCATCTATTTTCGGGCAAGCTCAAGTCATGATGGACAGGCCCATTCATCGTTCAAAAAGCACACCCCAATGGTTCAGTAGACCTACTCAATCCAAAATGACAATGTAAGTGATCTGCCACGCACGATGAAGCCCTCATGTTGCAAACAGACCGTAGTCGTGAGAAATTCCTCCTGGACCCTCCTCGAGACCACGTGCCATATGAGAGCTTGTAGAGTTTATATATTATTGATTAGTGAGCCGAGTGAAAGTGAGTGAGTGTAATGATCACAGATAGCTTGTTTCGTGTCAGGTCGCAGCAACACGTCCACTCGCTCAAACACCTCACCGCCTCATCACATCCTCCGCTTCTCACCCATCGCACACCGACCCATCCTCCATCCTTCGCTTCGCCCCACTTCTCCTTCCCACTCACCTTCGCTCACCTCACCTTTCCTCGCCCACCCTCTTCTTTTTCTTCTTCCTTCTTCTTCTTCTTCGTCGCCGTCGCGCCGCTTTCGCCGTTTTTCGTCGCGCTTTTGTTTTGTTTTGCGTTTCGCGTCGCGCGCTGCGCCGCGTTTCGGCGCGCGCTGCTTTGCATATTTTCAGTGCTTACTTTTTCGTTTTTTGGAGACTACATATGACATTAATATGACAGAGCAGAGTTTATATTTTTGAAAGTAGGTTGCTGATTTTTGATTATTTATATAGAAGGAGAAGTATAGTTAAATAATCAACAGTTCTTTCAAATGGAACTAAAAACAAAAAGAAAGATAGAAGAAAAGAGAATGGTTTGTGACACTTTGCTCTGAAATTAACATACCGAGGTATGGCATAAAGCTCAAGCCCTGCTCTAAGTGTCAACTGTCAGAGTCACCCCACTAGTGTTCTCACATGGTGGATGGTGAGTTTACAGTTGTAGGTGCTAGATTTCTCGAATTCATAAGTCCCAAATAGTTTCCTAAGAGCACAATGCTGCCGACATATCCTCTGACTTGATGCCCTAAACCTAATTTCGTTAGAGTCATCGGTGACCCTCGCTTACACTGACTTTTGGTGAAGTCGAAGTTTCTCAGCATTGCACCTTACAATACAATCAAGTAAGAAATAAGAGTGTAATCGACCTATTTAGGTTGGTCATCGCTTAATCCTCGCAAGAGTCATTGTATGAACAGCTTGCCGCTTATCGTTCAAACTGGTTACCTAAAACACTTAGATTTTTGTCGAAGTTCAGGTTGACTTCCTTGGAATTGATGCTGCCCTGAAACTTGTTCCTATATGGAAATTGTTCTTCATGATGGTTTTTGTACAAAGTCCAAAATTTTCATACTCGGTTGCAAAGCCTCACTGCACACACTTTTGAACAAAATACTTTTTTCAAAAGCATAAATGATACCTTTATTATTTTTAGCATTGCTATGGACTAGCAATGTGTCTACAGGTGATTAGCACCAAAAAGTGCTATTTTGAGTCCATTTAAGATAGGTTTTGAGTGCTTTTGTGTACTAATCATATTATTTAAGCCAATTGACATGTGTAGGTCCTTATACTACTGATTTTGTCGAGGTTGTTTTTGCAGTTTCAAGGTGTTTCAGAACCTTTATACCATCATATCAAGCTTGGCATCAAAATTGTGCTGATTTATGCCGAGTTCGTATGAATTCTCGTCATTTCATCATCTCGATTTAAGAAATATCAAGCTAGAAGATGGCAATGCAAATAAATATGCAGAAGCAAAGCAAGAAGAATGGCAATTTCACAGGCATAGCAAATTCTTTTGTACGATAGCTAAATTTTCGCAGAATCAAGCTTAATTCTTTCATATATGCTGAATTTTCATAGCTTAGTTCTCTCAAGTATCATAGCGAAATTTCGCTATGATAAATAAAATTCTCAGGTGCATAACAGAAATTTAAATTGGTTTTCATGTTCAAACGGATCTCGCTTTTGATTAATTCTTTCCTCAATGTAACTATATTATTTGGGTTAGTTTATATTTTCAAGATGCTCAGGGGGCTATATAAGCTATGTTATGAATATTTTGTAATCCTAACTATTCATTTAACGCAGTTTCATTTACGGCCCTCGTTGGGTCTCATTTTCTTCTTCTCTCCTCTTTCTCACTTAGATGCCAAACACACCCCTTTGAGGATGACAACTCAAAGGATGTTCTGGCTAAGCTCTCAAACCTTGGAAGAGAGGGTTACTGTGGTTACAAGGATGGAGTGGCAGTGAGATGATAGATAGGCTGGCAAACTTTCAAAACTAGGTTTAAATGCTATTTAATGTATTTGGTCAATATTATGATGCTTGTGGGTTCAAAGGTATTCTTATTGTTAGATACAATTAACATCTCATTATATGTCATTTACGTTAACCTAAAGTAGGTTAAATGCTTTATTTTCAACCGCGGAACATTGAATGCTCAAGAATGCTATGGTTCAAATAGAATACTACTAAAGGTTAGTTTTTGAAGTTAAACAAAGATCCGATTTTGGAAATTACTATATGTCATTTTCCATACGTGAGAAATAACCCAGGACACCTCTACACACCCCATCATGCCAAACTTAGAGGACCCAAACTTCATATCTTTTTACATCTTGTTTTAAACTGCCGCTAGCTTAAGGACAACAACAACCACTTTTTACGCAACCAAAAATCCAAATGAAAGCCTCACCATTTTGTCCATAACATAACCATTTGTAAAGACTAAACTCCATCTCGTGTTCGATCCTGAGCCA
Source organism: Tetrastigma voinierianum (assembly GCA_016808115.1). Lineage (NCBI taxonomy): Eukaryota > Viridiplantae > Streptophyta > Magnoliopsida > Vitales > Vitaceae > Tetrastigma > Tetrastigma voinierianum. The sequence goes on along the minus strand of JAEQBH010004921.1, from coordinate 141,676 downwards.
AGCATATCGCAGCAGTTACACTACACGACAAAGAGTAGCTAACTTAGGCATAAATTTGTTGATTCACACCCCTATCAGGAACAATCATCGATCCCAACTACCTCTTTCATAGTCGATCACACAATCTCTGAACATATCTTCCGTATCTCTGATCATTCTCTCTGATTGTCCATCCGTTTGCGAGTGGAATGTTGTGCTGAAATTCTGTTGAGTGCCCAAGGCCACTTGAAATTTTCCCCAAAATCTCGAAATAAACCTCGGATCTCGGTCTAAAATAATGGATACAGGAATCACTTGTAAACGAACTATTTCCTTGATATACAGCTCTGCTAGCTTGTCAAATGAATAGTCGGTTCTCACTGGTAGGAAATGAGCTAACTTGGTCAATCGGTCTACTACGACAAAAATTGAGTCATGCTTCCTCCCTGTCAATGGTAACCCAACCACAAAATCCATGGTAATTCGATCCTATTTCCACTCCGGCATTCTGATAGGCTGCAATAATCCCGAAGGAACTTGATGCTCTACCTTCACTTTTTTGACACACTAAACACTTGGTCACGAATTCTGATACATCTCTTTTCATTCTGGACCACCAATACGATATTTTCAAATCTTGATACATCTTTGTGCTACCGAGATGGATAGCAAAAGATCCACTATGTGCCTCTTCAAGTATGGCTTTCCTTAAATCACAATACTGGTACACAAACCTGATCTTTATAATACAAAAACCCCCGTCTATCCATCAGAACTCTATTTCTTTACCATTTCCAAGCTCACTTATTATGGCAGCAATTTTCTCATCTTTCTTTTGTGCTTCTAGCACTCGATTTAACAAACTCGGTCTCACTATCAATTCTGCCACTACTGCATCATCGTCTGTCAATGACAATTGAGCATTCAACGCTTGAAGCGTTTGCATTAACTTTCTACTAAAAGTGTCAACCACTACATTGGCCTTTCCCAGGTGATAATCAATCACGCAGTCATAATCTTTTATCAATTCCATCCATTTTTGTTGTCTCAAGTTAAGTTTTCACACAGAGGGCGGCATTTTAAGACTCTATGATATGTAGATAAACACTTTCTACATACAAATAATGTCTCCAAATTTTCAACAAGTACAATTGCGGCTAATTCCAAATCATGCATTGGTTGTTTTTCATAATTTCAATTGTCTCTACATAGGCTACCACTTACCCTCTTGCACAGCTACAGCATCTAAGTCCATTTAGTGAAGCATCACTAAAAATCACAAATTCCTTACCGCAGGTTGGCTAAGTAAGAACTGGTGCCTTGATTAAGAATGCTTTCAACTTATCAGAACTTATTTGACACTTTTCACTCCACTTAAACTTTACATTTTTCTGGAGCAACCTTGTCATAGGGGCCGCAATCATCGAAAACCCCTTAACAAATCTTCTAGAGTAATCCGCCACCTGTGAAAACTATGCACTTCAGAATATTTCAGTTGCTTCTTCCCATTCGATAACCACTTCCATTTTCTTGTATCCACTCGATTCCTCTTCGGTTGCCAATGTGCCTAAGAAAGCGACACTTCATTTAACCAAAACACACTTTCGCTTTCCCATACAATCGGTTCTTTTTCAGTTCCTAACATCACCAAGGTGTAGGTTGTGATTTTCCGACTTTTCAATACACAAGTATGTCACCTATGAACACTACGACAACCGATCCACATGCAATGGAACAAGATTCATTAGCTTCATTAAAGCCGGAGCATTTGTCAAAACCAACGGCATTATAAGGAACTCAATGTCCATATCGCTGGCTCTAAACGCTGCTATAACACCCACACCTTTAATTCCTCAACTGATGATACCTAGATCGTGAAGTCGAATCTCTCGAAAGATACTTCGCACCTTCCATTGGTTAAACAAATCATCACCCCTCGGGTAATCTGATACTTATTCTTTGATCACACCTTACTCCGGGGCTTGTCTATAATCAATACATAGCGTCGAAGTGTACCATCTTTCTTCTAACAAAAAGCACAGAGTTTTTAGGAGATGAGTTGATATCTCGTGAGTCAAGAATCCCAATTTCAATTCCTTTAGTTCCACATAGCCATTTGGGTTAGGTGGTAATAGATGTCGTGGCACTGTACAACGTCAGATAGCAAACTCACTCTCAGGAGGTGGCTCTGTAACTTTTCTTTTTCGAAACACATCCAAAAAGCTACACCGTAGGATATTTCCGACACACTGTGCCTTGCCTTTTACTGTGACAATCACATAAGCCAAGTAGGCTTCACATATTTCCACTCATTGTTCTAGCAAAGGGTTGCGGATATCACATTAGATAGTGGTTTGACCTCTCGCCACATGAAAGTTACTTCATCATCTTTCTCGGTGCCTTTAAGGTCACTCTTTTATTCTACAATCGACTATCGCCGTGCTCTGACAACCAACCCATCCTAATATCACATCAAATTCTCCGAAGGATAACTCTATAAAGTCTCCCATAAATTCATATTCTCTTATTCTAATAGGACAATCTCTGTATACTTTATTCACAATAACACTATGTCTGAGAGGGTTCGTCACCAAGATGTCATACTCGGTTTCACTCCTCGGTAAATTCCCCAAGATGGGTATGTCGGTACATTTGTTTGAATTAGTCGATCCTGGATCTATCAATGCATGCATAATAGTATCAAAGATAGTAAAATTATTGACTATCACATTTGGGGCGTCGGTATCTTCTACTGCTTTCATTACATATGCTCTAGTTGGAGCACGACCATCTTGTCTACCCAAATCCAGTTGTCCCTACTCCTCGTCACTCGGGTGATGCAACACTTTTACTCTCTTTTATGAATCGATGAAAACACGTCTCCTAACTGTGCTTTGAAAGGACGTGCCCTAGTACAAGTTCGTATCTTGTGGTCCATGGATCCACAACCCAAGCAAGCACCCGTCACCTCCACTTTCCTTGTGTTCCTTCCTTACAATGCAGCACAATGAGGAACATCTTGTCCCCTAGAAGCACCTCCTTGTGCACTTGCAACCGATGATGCCTGCAGAATAGCATATCAAATAAGCCAATTGAGGTGTTCAGGTCCACTTAGTATCACTTATGCCATTGCGAGGTTATTTTTGGTTATTTCAGGTTTTTGCATGCCTTGGCCACTAAGTTCGAGTTCGATATCGAGATATGTGCTGAACCATGAAGATTGAAACTATTTCAGCCATCAAAAATATCAAGATTCGAGGAAGAAATGAAGGCAAAGTGATGAAAAAGGATGCAAAGAGGAAGAAGTATTGGCAGTGCTGAAGAAAACAGCAACTCCAAAGAGGCCTCGCTAAGATCGTGAAAAATTTCGCCGGAGGGGGTAATTTCGCAACCATAGCTAAATTTCAATCCTAGCGAAATTGAGGGACTCGCTAGGCCAGCGAAATTTCGCTATCTAGCCAAACCACCCGGTGCCTAGCTAACACCACCTCGCTATCTCTCATTTTCGCAGTTACAAAATTTCAAGAAGCAATGAATTACTGCAGATAGCGAAATTTCAATTTCGCTATCTCGTAATTTCGTTTAGGCTAGCTAAATTTTCGCTTATCTAGCGAAATTCCTCCCGCATAGCCAAATTCCCGCCCTGCTAATTTTGTGTATTTGTTCCTAAATCACTACGTTTTTTGCGTATTACCACCCTCGTTCCTTGTATGAGCCATAATATTTTAGGCTTCTTTGTATTACATTTGCACCATATAAGCCCCCGTGATTTTGTAAATCCTAAGCAACTTTTGATTTCAAGAAGAATTCCTGTACCTTCATTTTAGTGGCTCGCTTTTTCTCTTCTCCTTCTTTCACATTTTCTAGTCGCCAAATTGACCCCTTTAAGGATGACAACTCAAGGGATGCTTGGCTAAGTCTTATAGCCTTGAAGAGGAAGGTGGCTAGCTTGATTTTGGGGCGCCAGTGGTCCTCATGTTTTAAAATGCTACTGTGCATCAGATTATGGCCTCAGCCTTTTCAACTAGTATTTACGCCATTTAATGTCATTACTGGGCCAATACTTCACATGCTTTAGGTACGCATACTTATTGTTGTGATGCACTCGATATTCTTTAGGGATGGCCTTTATTTAGCCAATCAAATGAGGTCGAGTGCTAGGGTTTTAAACCCAAAGGGGTCAGAATGATGTTACCCATGTACGACTCAAATAGCAGTGGTTCTGTGGGATAGGTTTTATAGTTAAACAAAGATCCGGTTATGGCTTTAACTATATGTCACTTGCCATAGCACGAGGATATAACCCGAGGACACTGCATAACCCCCATGTTATCAAGCTAGTGACCTAAACCTTCAAGGTTACCATTCCACAATTCAATTTAAACCATTACAGTTAGTCAGTGAACATACAACTCACCTGCTTTCTTAACAAAATTCCAAAAAATCCAAACAAAAGCCTCACCATTTTCAACACCGATGCGAACTGTTCCAGGATGAAAACCCATCCTCGTGTTCTAATTCTAGACCGCTATGTCGGGCAGTAGCTTGACTACTTCGCTATAGAGGAACATAGGAAACAAATTTTGTTGATTCCACTCACCCTACCGTGGCACGAATCAAATGGCATCGTTGCCGGGGATGGTGCTAAACTACGTATGATGAGTTAATGTGGACTTGTAATCCACATTACAAGTGTAGGTGACCTTTTAAACCTTTTTTGAATTTCTGCTTGTGAATCGCAGTTTTCACTACTTCAAGCGCTACCTGACTGCTTTTGTTTTTTTTTTCTACTGTTGTTGATCGGGACTAAAGATGTGTACAAATTTACTGTATTAATCGCTACCCAAGGACTATTAACTAATCCTCAAGAACGGCGCCTATAAAACTTGTTGGATCAGATCAAAACACATGTACAAGATTAAATCATTTTCAATTTAGTTTTAGCTCAAATATTATCGCGAAGTGCACAGGTCACGGGCATTAAATTGATTTAAGTCCAGATATCGATCCCACAGAGATCTCAAGAATTTGTATCAACCACTCGACTACTCAAGCTCCATACTATTTGAACTATAACATGATATGGGTGTTCACTCAAACCTGTGAAATATACTAATATGTTATAAAAGAATGATCAATCAATAAAACTGGAATCTAAAGAATAATGAATAATGAATAGGGAAGAAAATAATGCATTTAATGATTATCGCTTAGAGAACACATTAAGATCAATGCTATTGTGAAGTATCAACTCGTTGTCAACTTGTTAATTTTGTTTGTGTATTCAGATTTTAGAATCATTCATATGCTTAGTAGTTCAAATCGATCTCTCCACTTCACATTTCATTATTCAAATTTTTACCCGATCCTCTCGGACATGTGTGGAATTAGATAACTACTTTTTTAACAGGACTTCCTAATTCCGTATTTTTCTTTGCAATATCATACCCATTTACGGATCAGACACCTTAGTTCAAGTTACTTACTAAGCAAGGATATACAACTTCCAGTTACTCTTCTCCAAATTAGAATAGATCACCCTTCCTTGATTAGATCTCACAAATTAACACTGGGATTGGCTTCACTCATTCGAATTGAGGTGAACTCGCTTTGTTTTTCTAAATTGATACCTCATTCGACTCATTCGATTTCAAGTGAGAAGAGGATTTATCAAGTAAACTCACGAGTTCATTAGATCTCTGTCACAGTTAATATACCTTCAAAGAAATATTCATAACTCCCAGATTGTCAATCTCTGTGGTCACCGTAGGGACCTCCTTGAAATCGTATAATGAAACAATTTAATAATGTATAAGAAACTCCATATTCGATCAAACATTAAACCCATCACCTGAAATAAATTCATAAACCGAATTTAATTTATGGAATCACTACAGAAAGATAATTTCGATAATAGTATCTACTTAATGGAAGCCGGGTTCTCAATTACCGACTACACACTACAAATAGTCTTCATCATAAGAATAATCAGATATGAACTCGGAACATTCACTTCCGTAAATTTGTCTCGGACTTTAAACATCTCCGTAGTACTTGAAAGAAATGAATTCGATTCGCTTCGTCAAAAGATAACTTCCAGCCCAAAATAAACGAAAACGAAAACGATAAATCTAATCTAATATCTATCTATCAACATTGCAAAGAAAAGAAAAGAAAAGAAAAGAAAACTAAAAGAAAAATAAAGAAAAATGAGCCTTCAGCTACCTGCACTCGTCAGATCGCTGGCTACCTTAATGAGCCGGGTATCGATTTATACGGTTTCGCTGGCCCTAATCCCAATGCGCTTTGGTGATTTCTACGTGGTCGCCCATGCTGATGTTCGTGTCGCGACTTCACTCCCTTGTCGCGACATCATCCATGTCGCCACATCGATCACACGCCGCGACATCGCCTTAAGTCTTTGCACCTTTAACTTAGGGCCCTCGGCGTTCACATCAATCCCTTGTCGCGACATCGCTTCATGCCCTCGCAGGTTTCAATCGATGACTCCCGATGTCGCTGACCTCGATCTCACGCCACGACCAGCCTTATGCCAGTTTCACTGTCTTCCCGATGTCGCGGACATCGCTATCTTGTCGCCACTCGCCTCAAGTCTTCGCGCGATTCAACTTATCTTCTGATGTCGCGACATCAATCTTCGGTCGCGACATCGCCTTACATCCGCAGTGTTTCAATCGGTTTCATGATGCGCGACATCAATATGTCGTCGTGACATCAACCGACATCGTGAGCGCTTTAATCTGCCGCCACTTGTATCTTTCCACCGATAGTTTTGATGTCGCGACATCAATCTCGTCGCTGACATCGCCTTATGGCTCGCGCTTTCACTCGAGGGCCTCCGGCCGGTCGCGACATCAACTTCGTCGCCACATCACTTCGTACGCCCCACAAGTCTCAATCGTTGTTTGGATGTCGCGACATCGATATCTTGTCGCGACCTCACTTCATGGCTCTGCAGCTTTGAACCGGTCTCGATAGTGTCGCGACATCGATCTTTGTCGCGACATTAGCTTTAGCCCCGGAGGCTTCAACCGGGGCTCCTCGATGTCACACTCCGATCTCACGCCACGACAACAGCTCACCTTTGTAGCCTTCAACTGAGCAAGTCTCATCTCGCTACCTTGATCTCTTGTCACGACATCAGCTTATGTCTTTAGAGGCCTCATGAGTTGCTTTCGTGTCGCGACCCGCCATTGTCGCTACAACAACTTCGCTAACTCACCATCCTTCCAAAACATGTCATAGCTTCAAGTCGATTCGTGTCACGACCTCCATCCCTTGTCGCGGTTATCTCTTCTATGCTTCGCTCAACTCACGCCATCTTAGATCCCCGTCATGACCGCATCAAATTTCCTTCACTTCGATGTCGCGACCTCATCATCAGACCGTAAACCCCAAACCGGCAAAGATTAGTTAACCGCTTGCTTATCGCCGCTATTTTTCAGCATTTTACTCCACCCGCCATCGCATTTTTCCACGCATTTTCTTCTTCTTTATACTTCCCGCAAATAAATTTGGTGAGTTTCTTCTTATATTTCTCGCATCTTAATTATTTCTTTTTATATAAAACTCAATTAAAAATGGGACTAAAAATAATGACTTTAAGCTCATCAAACTCCCCAACTTAAAGTTTTCGCTTGTCTCAAGCAAAGAAAAGAAAGATTTGTTTGTCCTCAAACAACAAAAGAAAATTTTTAAGGACATTTCTTTTCTCTCGATCTGCTCATGGCATTCAATTTAATTGAAATGCAAGGTATGCATAATTCTTCAGACATCTAGCTTCAAGCCAGCTCAAGGTCGGGTCTCTCACTCTTTATACAGCAAACTAACCGTTGAAATTGTTTTACAAACAACATACTCACTGATCCTCGTTGAATGAAGAGATTATTTTCCTTTCTTGCTTCATAATGAGTCATTTAACTCCTAAAGTCCTCGTCACAATTTTGATTGCTTCTATTCTTCCAAATTCCACAGCTTGTTTTTCATTGATCTCCTACTAATGTAGTGATTTCACCTTTCAAGATCAATCAGTCTTTGGGCTTATATTGTTAAAGTTCTGCAACAGGTAGATGTGAAGGAATTTTTAGGTTAAGATTAATGAACCTTTTCTCTCCTTTCTGCCCTTTCTTTATTGTAGTTTCTCTAATAAACTCCCTAACCTCATGTTTGGGACATATCTCTTTAATTTCTTCAATTCAGAATCAGATGCCTCTATTTCCCACTTGTAATTCCACCTGTGGGAAACTTCCTTGTTTGTCAACATTCAGGATAGTGCAATGTTTTAACTTTTAGGCTTTCTAACACTCTTAGAGAACTGGGTTAGTAGCCCCATACCGTATGGCATTATGGTACAGCGTTGAACACCCCTAAGAACTTAATCGCTCAAGAGGAAGTTAGGCCACAAGATAAAACTTATCCCTATGTTTTCTTTTCTATTGCATTTTCTGCTCTTGTCTTTTCTTTTCATTCCCTTTTTTGAGAGTTCCTCAAAATGTATATACTCCCAAACTTCATTTCTTTCTTCCTCCTGAATTCCCGGTAATCATGTGTTCTTTACCGAGGGATCGATGTTCAGATGAGTCAGTTTCCATCGCCTGGCTTTTGAAAAATGTGCTTGCTCGCTCAATTGAACTAATGTATATGCATCAAAGATATGAATAGGATGGCTAGAATGGCTCAAACTCGGTCCAAGCAATGGCCTGATCATCTTCGTCACCGTATCACCAGAATTCGCCAATCATCACCAAATTCTAGAATTTGGTCTGGAATAGTCAGACGCCAACTACAGGAGCACTCGACTCATTTTTGTTGATGAGTATTTAAATTAATCGATATTCAACAGATTCCTTGACTTATTTGCTCATACCACAAACTCAAAAATATGTTTTGCTCCTTCTATTGTATTAATTTCAATTCGACTTATCGCTAGACTTGGCAACTTTTGCACCTTGTGTTTCAATCAAACTGTATTCATTTTGTCCTTATTCTGCAATTTTTTCTACATTTTAGCTTATCTTAATCTAACTCGCTTCATTCTCATTTAGCTCATGATATCTCGCCAGCTTTTATTCGGCATCATTCCTACTTCTTTAATTTCCTCTCTAATCATGCAACCAACAAGCAACACAACATTGAACAAACAAATTCAAATGGTACACAACAATTCAATTTAAATTTCTCATTTTATTTCTGATTGATTTGGTACGCTTGATACAAGATGGGATAAGGAGGGTAAGAAAGTGGTCGTCAGAAGAAGTCTCATCTTTTTCTTTGGAAGAGGCAAAGAAAGATATTAGGATCCAGTCTAGGGTATTCAATGAGTTGGGAATGAAGGGAATTTCATTTCCCCTTCTTTCTTTCTCTTCGTCTCCTTTCTCAACTTGTTCTTTCAATGAAGATCTCTATCGATAGATCAACCTTCTGCTTAGTTCATCTTGTTCTCACCCAAGCCATTCATCAGATTCTCCATTTTACCATACTTCAAGAATTTGGCAAGATTGTTAGTTAATCAGATCTAAGTTTTCCAGCCTATTCTTTCGCCTGTAGGATTCACATTCGCTTCATTCTATCATCCACCTATTCTCTAATCTTCAGAGAGATCAGATAAAAACTTGAATCCTTTGATTCGCCTCCCAAATTTGGCTTCCGTTCTCAGACTTTTCTTTATCGGCTTTAAGAGTTGAGAATCACGCCAAACTGGTTGTTATAAAAGGTCACAACTTATCACTGAAGAGATAAATTCTAAAGATATTGAAGATGACTACTCGATTGTCCATACAACGCTTTCATTCATAGGAAATTATTGAGTCCGAAGCAAAACAGAATGACAAAGGGGAAAATAATGAAAAGTGGGAAATTCATAAAGAAACCAGTGAAGAGGGGCTAGTTAAGAGTTGCCAAGTCATTTCAAGCATGCTTACTTAGAATCACCAAAGAGAAAACCGCTGGATTATCTCACATCAAGATGAGGAAACGTAGGTTGCCGAAAATCTTAAATACATAAGGAGTCTATAGCTTGGTCCATTGAAGAGTTGAAGGGTATCATCCTCAATTTATGCAATAAAATTTCGTTTAGAAGAAACTCAAAGCCATCTCAATATCAAAGGAGACTGAATCCTATGATTTAAGGAAGTATTTGTAGAAGAGTACTCAAATTGCCGAACGCCTGGCTTTATCTATGCAATTTCGTATAGTCCTCGGGTGAGCCTTACCCATGTGGTTCCAAAGAAGTGGTTTACTCAGATCCGCAATGAGAAAATGAATTGATTCCAACAAGAACAAAGGATTGATGGAGGGTATGCATTGATTGGCCAGAAGCCGAATTACGTACCAATTTAAAAGATCATTTCCTTGCTCTTCATTGATCGTGATGTTGGATGTGATTAGCAGACACCCTAATTTTTGCTCTCGATGGCATTCAGGATACAATCGTATTGCTATCACACCCGAGGACCAAGAGAAGACCACATTCATGCCCCATGGTACTCTTGCCTTCGCATGATGCCGCTTGGGCCTTCGCAGTAATGCTCCCGCCATTCCAAAGGTGTATGATGTCATTATTCTCGACTTGCTGAAGAGGTTATGGAAATTTTTATGGATGACTTGTCGTATGGATCCGCTTGATCGTTGTTTGAAGAACTCCGAATGCGTTTCAAAGATTTTAAGACAAAACAGTTAGCATCGAATTGGGAAAAATGCCATTTTATGGTAATGTATTGGTATTGTTTTGGGCATAAAATTTCGCATCGATCGGGAAGAGACCAATCCAAGGTATCCATTATCAAAACTTCAGACCACCTACCACAAAGAAAGGAGTAAGAAGCTTCTCGGGGCATGGCTGATTTTATAGAGATTCACCAAAGACTCAAAATAAATTAGACCACTATGACATCGAAGAAGGATACCGTGTTTAATTTTGATGATTTCCTAAGAAGTGATTAGTGCTCAAAAGTGCAATTTCAACCCTATATTAGATAGGTTTTGTTAATTTTTGATCATTAATCATGTCATCTAAACCAATTGAAGTGTTCTATGTCATCTAGTAACACTTATGCCATTTGGAGCATGTTTTTGGTTGTTTTGTAGGTATTTATGCACTTCTAGGCTTCAACCACAATGCAAATGATCAATCAGAGGTCAGAATTTTAGTCTCAATGCATCAACACAAGCCCAAAATCAATGGAAAACAAAGGAAAAGTGGAGAAATGAGATGCGCTGAAGACATGACGAGGAATGCGTAACAGCAAAACAGTAATTTCAAGACTCATATAAACCAATTCGCAACTTAGCTGACCAGAACCGTTTGAACAGTCATAATCTTAGCAACCATCGGGAAATTACAGCCAACATTTGCGAAATTCGCTTCAATCGACAATTTTGGCTTAGCTTAGCGAAATTCCTCGCTAGCTACACTCCAACCTAAGCAATTCAAGCAAACACTTCTGCCAAATTCGCAGACTCGCCAATTTCAAACACTGCCACCCGCTAATTAGAGAAATTCTCCCAGAGCTTAAATGCATGCCTCGCCATGCTTTGTACTAATGCAATCATTCTCTTCATTTTTGGTGAATTTACCTTCATCCTATAACTTAGCTTAGTTGCTAGGTTTTTGGTATTTTCATACCTTGGAGGAGGCTTCATAACAATTTCTCATGTCTTGTAATAAAAGGGAGGTGGATAGAAGTGGAATAAGTTTTTGGTGATTTGTGTTATTTTCTTTTTACTCTGCTTTTGTAAATAAATTGTTTTATTTTTCTCTTCTCTCTTCTCTCTTCTTCTTTCACTTTCCCTGCCAGTTAAACACACTCTCTCGAGGATGACAACTCAAGAGATGTTACAAGCCTCCTTCCTTGGAAGAGGAAGGAAGCTAGTCAGGGTGGGTTAAGCATGTTGTCCTCTTGTACTAAAAGTCACGTAGTGTATTTATGGCCCTTATTTTCAAAAATTCAGCCAGCACAACATGGATGTTATTGTTCAAGCAATACTTCCATGCTTTAGATCCGGTTTAAAGGACAGTACCGTGGCTCTTGTGATGGTCCTTACTCGCTCTATGAAGATTTACATGTTAGGTTCTTCAAATTAGGTTAAATAACATTGACTTTTATTGTTTTGGCCAATACTTCCATACTTAGTGGTTCAAAGTGCTCAAGATAGACATGCACTGATTCTTTAGGATGGTCTTTACTAGGCCTCTCGGCCAATACTCTCCATACTCTTGTGGTTCAAGGTGAGAGATGCACTGGTGGATTCTTTAGATGGTCTTTACTAGCCTTAGAAAATGATAAAGGAATGTTAGGTTTTAAACAAAAAGGGCCATAACCGCATCCCGTGTTGACTCACATAGGAGGATAAAACCCGAGGACATGTGTTTGCCTCAGCTTGTCAAGTTGGTGACCCAAATCTTTCAAAGTTTAATTCTTTCCACTTTAAATTTCGCTACCATTTTAGCTTGCAATTTCCATTTAAACCATTTACGCCTTTATCACAACCAAAAAGTCCAAATAGAAAGCCTTACCTTTCATGCCTAATGCAAACCATTTCTAGAATGAAACCCATCCTGTTCGAATTTCAGACCACTATACTGGCAAAGAGTTTCGGATTACCAAGCAAAGAGTAGGAACTTAGGTGTATATAAATTTTGTTGATTTTAGCTCACCTCATCGTGGCACGTAATCAAATGGCGCCGTTGCCGGGATGGTGCCTCGACTACTAATGGTGTTGAAGAGTACTATGGATTCATCACAAGTGCAGAAGGTAACTCTTTTTACCTCGCAACTCGGGCCATAGGAATCGCCACTTTGTTTCACGAAAGAATCAGACTGCTTTTGCTTTCGCTTTTCATTCCGGGCCAGTTTTATTGTTGTTAGTTAATTTTAATCTTTTTTGCGGTGTTGTTTGTTGCTCTTTGTTGTCTCTTTAATCGTAACAACCGTGGTATGCAAGAGTGGATAGAGACACTTCGTAGGTTTAATAGATTAGTACACAACTCGACCTAGCTAGTAGTTAGTACACATTGCATACTATGATCCCATACCTGAGGAACAAAGCCAACCAGAACCCCTATGAATCCAAATGCATATAGAACTACGAGGGATCACATCCACCCTCCTAGAGTTAAGGTCTCCATCCTCAGACATCCCTCCTCGGGCCGAAGACAGAAGCAGTTGAGGCCATATTTGGTACTCTCTAATTCCCCACACATATCATGGTATGGGAAAATGAAAATCCATACACTATTAGGGATTTGAGGAGGTATGCACTACCTTCAAGGAAGGTATGACGGATATGGATTTGTCGAACTAAAGGCATTTCCATCGACCCTGGGCGATTACAAGATATGGCTCAACTCATCGAGGCTCAGAACTATTAGAAATTGGGCTGGAGCTGCAGGCTGACTCTTGAAAGTTCTTCAAGGCTCACAAGACCAATACACTTGAAAAGGCAAATTTATACTCTTTGCATTTCAGATGGTGAGAAGTTTTAATAAAGAGCCGAGAGATTTATGAAACCATCGTTGCATGTCCACACCATGGGTTTGACACATGGATGTTGGTGAACCAATTTCTATGGTGGTATGTCTCCCGCCATGAGGCAAATTTTCTGAAACAATGTGTGGGGTAACTTTTTGAGTAAACATCCTTCAGCTAGATGAACTCCAGTCCTAGGGAAGCTGAAAGACCTGGGCCACGTTGAATCACCAGTGAGAGGTATGCATTTCAAGACACGAGATGAAAGGAATCGAATTATTTTAACTCAAAGATTGATGATCTTTGAAATGAAAATCAGCATGAAATGCAACACTAATCCAGCTATCTCGCATCCCAACTTTGCTTCAATTTTCAATCAACAATCACCTGAGGAGCACCAGGTCTAGAGTATATGCCCATGTCCTAAATCAAAATAAACCACTCCATAGATGCTCCATATGGTAACGCTACAGCCCTAATCGGAGTGGGTCACCCTTAACCTTTCCCCGGGAAACCTCAACTCCTGTATATGTACCCCAGAGCACAAGAAGAGATTCTAACACTCCACTTCTGTTAGCTTCAAAGAAGCACCCACTCCTCCTCCCGTCGAGTAGCCTACTGTAACTGAAGCAAGGTAATAGGAGGAGCAAAAAGGCATCACGCTCACGACCAAAATTGAAAAATGGAAAGCTTAATAGTCAAGGAATAGATGGATTGGTGCAGCCTTTAACCGAAGAATTGACAGCTTGCAGGCATCCATAACAAGAATGGGAAAATCACACAAGAGTGCGTGAGGTTCCTTCACCAATCGCCAAACTAAGGAGTCCATGAACCCAGCTATTCGCTGAACTTCCCCAAAACGATAAGTCAAAGTCACACACTTTAAGAAGTGAAAGAAGTTGGATCACCTAATACCTGGGGGCTCGCTGAGGAAACCAGTGTAGGAAGAATTGAGCCAAACACATTTTCTCGGGTCGAGGATCTCTACGAAACATCAGATGCTACCCTCCATTTTATTAGGCACTTAGAAGCAAGAAGAAGGCATCCCAGCAGGAAGGTATCTTAGAAGTCCTAAGACAGGTGAAGGTCAACATACCCTTTTGACATCATCAACAAGTCCTCGCTATGCAAAGTTTTTTTAAAGACTTCAGATAACTGCAAGTGGCTTGCATAACAAAAGGCATTTTTATCAATGTTTGGGGTTCCAGCATCATCCAATGTAAGACACTGGAAATACAGATCCAGACCTAACTATCTCTAGCACATTGAGGAAATCTCGCATTGACAGCCAATCGTTAGACTGGGTGCCGTTGGTCAACCCAATGCCACACTCGCTGTATGTATGTACTAGGTTCTTCGGGAAGTAGCTGGAACCAACCAACATCACCCTCATCTCTGAAACACTGTTCAGCAGGTCTGGGTGATAGTGGAGGAGCTTGCTTAGTAAAAGCAGATAAGTTCTACTATTCTATGGGATTCCTGTGGTTCCCACGTAGAACTCCGATGTTGTAAGCACTCAATCAAGTGCCCATTATATTGGGAAGGCCATTTCAAGCAGACAACAAGCACATTATTCTCTGTTTAATTTGGTTTGTGTACACATTTGCTAAATATGACACTGGAGGCTCAACATTTTCCACTTGGAGCACAAGCAAAACCAGCTTGAGGTCGAGGTATAGTCCACAGTCATCAGGGAAGGCTGGGGAAGTGTGAAGAGAAGGTCGTGAAAGAGGAAGAATGATGGAGAACAATGGCGCTTAATGAGAATCCACCATCCCTCCCAAATGTAGCCAAACCCACCGCCACCGTATAATCAGATTGTCCAAAACAACGGAGTCGAGCATGAAGGCCTCGTAGTATCACACCATTGCATGCGTGGAGGAGTCTCCTGACCTCTCCTGTCCCACGCTACTTTCGTGGCTAACGCCAATCATGAAAAGAGTTACTGTTTTATTTTTTTATAGTTTAACCATTGGTGTTTAAAATGTTGATAATGGCTTAGAGCTTAATGATTGATTTTTCACAAGAATGAGTACATGTGGGGCATGCCCATCTTTATCCGGTGTAGCAATTTTTGTATTTCCATATTGGGTAATGGTTTTTCTTTCAATTGACAATTGAATTGCTTTTGCTGGAAAATTGAATCACTATTTGTCACCCCTATAAAGAATGAATGATGCTTGAAATACTTTTGGTCACTTACTACCAAAGATACTTCAACTGGAAATTCTCCCCATTCACACCGCACCTTGCATTATTTCAATAGGGGTCAGGAATTTGTTCGCCCTTCGGCTTGCATAGTCAATCTTACATGCTGGCAACCAGATAGGTTTGTGGCACTATACTTTGAAGACTATACTATATCTTCCAAAAAGAAAAAGAAAAAAGAAAAGC
Source organism: Tetrastigma voinierianum (assembly GCA_016808115.1). Lineage (NCBI taxonomy): Eukaryota > Viridiplantae > Streptophyta > Magnoliopsida > Vitales > Vitaceae > Tetrastigma > Tetrastigma voinierianum. Next base: position 125,816 of record JAEQBH010004921.1, on the reverse strand, counting down.
AAAAAGAAAAGAAAAAGAAAGAAGAGGGCAGGCCAAAGTCGGAAGTTTTGGGCCTTGTCCCTGTTAACGGGGTCCGAGGGGGTGGCATGAAGCCTTGAACCCGATGCCCTAAGCCTTCATCGTCAGAGTCATCGATTTTGTGTTCTACATGGGGCGGATAGGTGAATTTACGACCAGGTGCTTGATTTTCAAGCTCGCTGAAGTCCCGGGTGAAGCCTTAGAGTTAGTGGTCTTTGATCCTTTTGGCTTCTGATGCCCTAAACCTAATCAAGTTGGGAGCCATCTATGACCTGCAGACCTTAGACTTTGGTGAACTCTAATTTTTAGCATTGTATCTCAATATGGATTGAGAAACAAGAGAAGTAACTTAACCCTATTCCACTGAAAGCCCAACAGCTTTACAAGTGTCAATGCTAGTTGGGGAGAAACAAATTTGCATTTTATTGACTCAATCTGATACAAAAGAACCATTAGATTCTAGGAAACTAAGTAAGAAAATCATGAACTAGTAATGTTCTAAAACTGTTCTCTATGGATTTGAGCGCCTCAAGGTGTGTTTTCATATTTTGATTTCAATGTTTCAGCTTAAAGCAATGTATATATGCATCAATCCTTGAAGATTAACTCTGACCACAAACCTTTGAAAATCACCATATGCATCTCATCTTATTTGCGTTGCTATGACCAGTGCAAACGTTTCGGTTGGGGCATGTGACAAGGCTCAAAGTGCAATTCAACCCTATAATAGATAGGTTTTGAGTAATTTTTTGATCATTAATCATGCCCATCTAAACCAATTGAAGTGTTCATGCCATCTTAGTAAGACTTATGCTATTTGAGAGCAGTGAGTTGTTATAGGTATTTATGCACTTCTGTGCTTCCAACCACAATGCAAATGATCAATCATGAGGGTTGAATTTAGTCTCAGCCATCAACAAGCCTAAAAATCACGGAAAACAAAGGAAAAAGTGGAAGAAATGAGATGCAAATTTGAAGACATGACTGAGGGATTGTAACTGGAAGAAAATGTGCAATTTCAACTCGCTGGCAACCAATTGCACTGAGAAGATCATGAAACTGCTCGCAAACAGCTCGTAATTCATGTCCATTATAGTCATGAAGATTTGCAACTGCTTCTCACTCCAGTTAATTTCACAGCTAGCGAATTCTTCGCTAGCTAGCCAAATTCCAACCTTGCCAAATTACAACTTACAATTGCTAGATTCTTGCTAATTTCAACATTTACAATTAATTATTTAAATTCTCCTGTAGAGGCTTAAATTACGCCTCTGTCATGCTTTATCACTTCTAACCGCTTCATTTTGGTGAATCTACTCTATCCCATAATATTATTGTTAGGTTTTTGTATTTTTAGATACCTTGAGAGGGCTTCCATAACACCCTCATGTCTTGTAAATAAAAGGGGAGGCATTGTATAATACAAGTTTTGGTGACGGTAAGTTATTTCTTTACCGCTTGTAAATAAATTGTTTTGAGTTTTTCCTTCTCTCTCTTCTTCTCTCTTCTTTCTTTCATTTTCCTATCACTAAACACACCTCTCGAGGATGACAACTCAAGAGATGTCACAAGTTTCTCTTCATATATAAGCCAGTCAACAGGGGTTACATGTTGTTCCTTGTAAATTAAAAGTCACTGGCAGTGTATTTCATGGCCCTTATTTTCAAAATTCGGGCTTGTAATAACATGGATGTTATTATCTTTACACATTTATAGCTTTAGATCCAGCTAAGCTGAAGGATGTAATCATGGGCTCAGATGGTCCTTACTGCCTCCTTATAAAGCATTTACATGTTAGGTTCTTCAAATTTAGGGTTAAATAACATTGACTTTGGTTAGTTTTGAGCCAATACTTCCATTACTTTTAGGGTTCAAGGTTCGGGTGAGAGACGCACCGCGATTCTTGGGATGGTCTTTACCAGCCTCGGCCAATACTTCACTTTAGAACTGAAGGTTCTATGAGAGATGCACTGCGGATTCTTTAGGATGGTCTACCAGCCTTAGAAATGATAAAGGAAATGTTAGGCTTTAACAAAAGGGGCCATAACTGCATCCCTGTATTGACTTTAGAGATAAACTGAGGACATGTGTTTGTCTTAGTTTGTCAAGTTGGTGACTTAAATTCAAAGACTCTTCTTCACTTTAAATTCCGCTACCATCAGCTTGCTTCAGCTTTCTTTAAATTGTTTATAATTTTTGACACAACTAAAGTCCAAGCTTACCTTCATGCCCCAATGCAACCATTTCAAATGAAACCCATCCCCTGTTCTAATCTAGACCACCATGCTAATGCGGTGCAGCTTCTGACCACAAGAGCAGAGAACTTGGGGGTAAATTTTAACATTTAGCTCAGCTTACCGTACTAGAATCAAGGCTTCTTTGAAGAAATCAGACAATTATCTTGGCACCTATATCGGCCGCACTGTATCGGGATCGTGATTCAAATAATGGGAGGCAAGCATTTTGCAATGTGAGCCGTCCCTAGGGCAAAGAAAGGAGAAAATATCTTAGGACTATATACTATGCTGGGTAGAACCTTCAATGAAGCACAAGAAATTATTCAACAACTGAAAAGGAGATGCTAGCCAATAGATGGAGTTTCAGAAAATCTGTGCACACATTTTGATCTATGTTATTATTCATACCGATCATGCAAAGAATCAAGCACTCGATGTCACATGGAAGCTGCTTCAAGATTGATAAGGTGGTGTCATGGCTGCAAGAGTTTGACTTGAGATCATGATAGCAAGGTGACAATGTGACAGTCGGATCACTTGTCAAGAGTAGAAAGTTAGAAGTAATCAATCAAGAAGAGAAGTAATATTAATAGAATCTTCCCAGATTAGCAATCGTTAAAGTTTCCTTCCAACTTCCATTTGGTATGCCGATATTGTGAACTATTTAGCTTCAAGAGTAGCCTTCAGACCAACTACCAACAAGAGAAACTCGTAATCCCATGTTAGAGTTAGAGTTGGATGTATTCATTATATTGTAAATGATAATAAGAAGATGTGTTTAAAATGAACAAGGCAATATTCAATGAATGTTATATCACTATATGGGGATTTTCAAGAGGCAAAGAATGCACTCATAAGATATCTAACTTCGATTTAAGGTCACTATCTCGTGAGAGATCAGGCGAGTGGGTTGTAAATTGTGTGATAGACAAAAGATTGGAACACGCCATAAATGAATAAATTTCAAGAGTGCATAATGGTGGCAAATTCCTCGATATTGGAATAGATTTTTATTAGATTCATCTCACCATCATTCGGGGAACCTATGTTACTACTATTAGTAGTTGACGAGCCTAAATGGGTGGAAGCAAGAGTTGATCCAAGGAATGATGCTAATACGCTAGAGCTTCTTGCAAAAAAATATTTTGAGTGCATTTGGAACACCTGAGAATCGTCATTGCTGATGGGGCTTATCAGAAATAAAATATTTGCAAACCTATGGCGTGTAATGGATCAAGCATGTACGAGAGTCTAGCTTCATCCCCTGCACTAATGGACAAGCAGAAATTTCAACAGTGGAGATTAAAACAGAATATTTGAAAGATCAGGAGTCAAAGTGAGAGATTATTTCAAACTTGATGATGTAATTTCTTAGTTTACAGACTCCAGGAAAATCTCCCATTTATTAACTATAGTGATTGTGCTTGGCAACCATGTCACCTACCTCCGGACTAAATACAAGGCAATGTGGGCCATCAAGAAGCTGAACTCGATTTTAAACTGCAAGGAAGAGAGATTGTCTAACCGGTCTGAACTGAAGAATTTAGAAATGAAGTCATGATAATGCTAGAATCTACATGATAAGACAAAGAAATGGCATGATCAAAGATCCGGAGGAAACAGAGCAGGGAACAGTGTCAATGCTTACCCTAGATCGAAATTGTTTCAGAGTTGAACCAAATGGAGTGGGCCATGGCTACGCAGGCCAAGTACATTTGAGCAAGATTACTAAGGACCTATACCGAGAAGACTAAAGTCAATGGACAAAGACTCAAGCACTATCTAAGTAGAGAGAAGGAATGGAAGAGTTTGGTAAGATTTAGAGTTGAAGAATACCAAAACAGCAAGTCCAAATAAGGACTCAACCGGAAAAATTGGCGGAAGTAAAACTAAAGAAAATTTGAAGCTTCGCTTTTGCAGATTTTGAAATTTATTTTTTTTTTTTTTGTCAGAATTGTGTTTTTTGATTAGTTCTTTATAAAGATAGATTTAATTTTTGAGAAGTTAATTGTAGTTTAATTAAATTTTTAGAATCATGTAGAGGTAGTTTCAAGAAGGTTGGAAAGACATGAGTGAGAAAAGTAACTCCAGACAATTCCTCCAAAGACCCTTAAATGTCACGACATGAACAAAGGCACCTTTCTCCCCAACCAAACTCCGTGAAATGGCAAAGAATTTTCTGCTGAATTTCGAGATATGTCAGTTAGTTTGTTTAAAGAGTAGAACAAAGAACTGCCTTTGAATATTAATAGTAAGCACAGGTCATGCACAGTAAACAAAAACTTGAAAATGAAAAGTCACTTAATACGGGATAACGCAATATCAAAAAATCCTATTTATGTCACGACAAACTTAGTATGTCATGACATAAAAGCAGGCCGTGCTACCATCACCCTCTAAATGCCCTAAAATTCAATGTTCTTAAATAAAAAGGATATAATGGATGTCGCTGGATGGGCTTTTAATTTAATGAAATAATTAGCCCACAAAACTTGATTGACCTGAATTGGTTGAGAAACTTTTCTTCCCACTCCCGCCTCCAATTTCCGTGAAACGATCTCATCCTCCTCCTTCTCACACTTCAATTGAAACCCTAGCTTCAAAATCTTCAGAACTTTCTTCCGTTGAAATATTAAACTTTAAATCCTTGTCCCTAACCCGAAGAGACCCTCCCCTTCATGGAGGAATATGTGCACCAGGAGAAGAACTGATAGAAGAACCGATGGAAGAGGATGCCCACTGTACACCGCTGTGGCAATTCAACAGTCAAGAAAGAACGGACAAGGGAAAGGGAAAAGCAATAGAAGAAGAAGTAGGAAGATTTTGTGTCGGTAAGTTTATTCCAACTCGAAGAAGCACCAAAGGGTAATATAGTTTGAGTCAGTGACATTCAGAAACCCTATTACCCTTAAGGAGATGATTGAACAAGAGGCTGGGAAGCTATGACATCGGTCAAAGGTTACTAGCAAGCAGGAAAGAATTTTATTCAAATCGGGTAGGTGAGCATTAAACACTGTGGTTCGCTGCAGGAGTGTGGGTACTATATGAGCCAAGGCCATTAACGGGGAGCCTATGGAATGGCAGGCACAAGCATGGGTCCAAGTTCAAAGCTCTGGAAAACCAGATTTATGAAGATTTACAAAAGTTTAATGACGGAAAAGCACAACTCGATTGCGAAGGAGACCAAAACTCTGAACAGGGAAGCCTCACCGAGGAGGCTAAGGTATGGTTCATTTCTCGCCTCGCTTTGGTCCCAACCAAGTACGCGGTGCACAGCGAGAGAGCAGAAGCAATTAGTGCCGATGCTATTCTCGGCGGCACAAGCTCAATGTAGGAACAGTAATTGAAAATTCGGCAATGAGTACTATGAAGAAATAGAGGTTATCTCTACCAAATAACAATAATCGCTATGTTTAAAGGCTTGGGCTTTAAGGGAGTCTCGGGAAGAAGATGGTCCTCATGACATCACCATCTGTAATACGTAGAGCATATGTGACCTAAACCAAAGAAAAAGGGCAAGGATTGAAACAAGAGAAGCTCCACTCAAGAAGACAAGAAGAGAAGAAAACCTAGAAACTCCTCCCAAAATAATACTTTCATTATTATGCATACGAAGGCAAAAGAAGCCCTTTAGATTTCTCCATCCCCTTAGCTTAGTTCTCCTTATGCAAAACAGAACTTTAGAGAGCAGATGAAAGCCTAAGGGGAGATAAGAGAACAATCTAATAATGAGGTCCCTCACTGCCATCCATAAGAAGATGGAAGAAAGGAAAAAGTGGAATTTATAAATAAGAATTCAGTAGAAGGAATTTATGAAAAGAGTTAAAAAAGAGATCAAGAATAAAGAAGAACTGAAAAGGTAGAGAAGAATAAATGAGCAGATTCTTCAGAAGAAGAGAGGACTTCAAGAAAGAAATGAAGGAAAGAGATCGCGATCTTTACGTGTACAGAAACTCAAGCTGAGTCATGAAGCTTTATAACAACTGGGCCAGCGCGGGATTCTCACCCTCCTAACCATCATGAAGAAAAGGAGGTAAGAATAGAAGTTACCTAGAGGAATGGCATCATGATCTGAATTTACACAAGCTCCTATAAAGATTTTGAGAATAAATCGATGATAGTAGACAAAAAGCAAAGGATGTCGATCCCATTAGTAAAGAATGGACAGAAAATTGATTTGATTAACACCTTCAAATTTTTGAAGTAATGACCTAAATGGAAAAACAATGAATGGCTCGGGAAGAGACAAGATGAGCTAAATAAGAAGGTTGATCTCTCCAATGAGATCTCTTATCAAGAACAAGCTGAAAGGTGAAACTAAGAAGAGAAAGGGAAAGAAGTGGAATGAAACTTCCCCATTCACAAGCTCTGCTTCGATACCCTAGACTCGATCCCCCTCAATATCTTTCTTTTGCTGCCTTCCAAAAGAAAAAGATAGACTTCTTCCCAAGCTGACCTTCCTTATTCTCCAAAGCCCATACTGTGGTATCCAACATTTGCAATTGAATCGTAAAAATGATACAAATTTGAATCAATTGTTGAGTTACTGCTCTGTTAAATTCTTGTGTTGCTTTTATGGTTGCATAGTTGGAAAATAAAGAATTATTCAAGAATAAAAACTTATTTAGATGTAATAAGTTAAATTGAACGAAGGCGATTTAGAAGGTTGAATGGCAAATGAGTTAAATAAATGAATACAGCGAATTGAAACACAAAATGCAAAAGTGACTTAAGTCCAACTGATAAGTCCAGAATTGGAGAAGGGTTGTATATTGAAGGAACAAACATACTTTTGAGTTTGTAGACGAAGAAGTCAAGGAACCCATGAATATCAATTAATTTAACTACTCACCAACAAAATGAGCTGTAAGGAAACTCTTGGCGGTTAGTCACAACTATTCAATCCAAATTTGTGAATTTGTTAGATTATTGATTGAGGCGAAATCCTAGGTGATAATGGACAAGAGATGATGGTACTATCTCTTGGTTAGTTTGAGCCATTCTAGTTATCCCTATTCATATGTCGATGGCATAATTTTAGTTCCGTAAATTGAGTCAAACAAGCTATTTTTTCAAAATACAAATGGAACTCAACCCATCCTAAAAATCAACTTCAAGAAAGAACCCATGATTACCTTGGGGAACTAAGAAAGTGAAGAAAGAATGAAGTTTGGGAGAGCAGAGTTTTAGAATTTGGCCAGAAAATTATGAAAAAGGGAATGAAAAGAAAGAAAGAATAGAAGGTAAGAAAGAAGTTATAGGATGTTTGAGATCTTGTAAGCATACCCTGAACAATTAAGTTCTTAGGGTGTTTCAACACCGAATTCCTTAGATAATTATCCACAGGGGAGCCACTAACCCAAAGTTCGCTAAGAGCAATGAAGCCTAAAAAGGTAAAACATTGGCACTATCCCCTAATGGTGACAAACAGCGAAATTTCAGCTGAATTGCCAAGTGAGAAATAGGGGCATACAAATCGAATTGAAGCAATTAAAGATGTCCCAAACATAAAGTTGAGTTATGAAGAAACTACAAAGAAGAAAGAGGAAGGAAAAGGTTCAGGGTACCTTAACCAAAATTCTTCCATTCACCCATTACCCAAGCTCAACAATATAAGCCCAAAAGACCTGATTGGGATCTTGAAGTGCTGAATTACTTTACATTAGTGAGATCAATATGAACAACAAAATCATGGAATTTGGAAATATGAAACAATCAAACTGTGAAGACTTTAGGAGTTAAGGACTCATTATGAAGATGAGAAAGTAAAATAATTTATTATTCAACAGATCTAATGATTATGTTGTTTTGTGAACAATTTCAACAATTTAGTTTTGTATACTATAAAGAGATTAAAAACTAACTCTTGAACTGACTTGAAGCAGATGTACAAACAATGTGATTCTTTAGATTTATTCAATTGATCACATTTAAAACAGAGATATAGAAAATGTCCTTTTTGTTTGAGGACAAACAATTTTTTTCTTTCCTTTCTTTGAGGATATGAAAACTTTAAGTTTTGGGAGTTTGGACATTTGTGTTATCGATAAAGTAATCCATTTTTCTGTTTGATTTTCTATATCTCGAAAAGGAATAAATTAATACAGAGAATATGAAGAACTTAACACTTTGTTATTAGCAGGATGTGAAAGAAAGAAGAAAAAGCAAGAGGAAAAAGGCACACACCTGGTGAGGAAAATGCGTAAAGGTCGCGACAGGATCACAAGTTAAAGGTACTGAGACCAAACTAGACTTACAGAATGATGTCAATACAACATCAGATAGTGCCGTGGGAGTAGTAGTTGAGTAGTTTGACAAGGGATGGAGGTCATGGCTAAGAGAAGCGCCTGAAGCTATGATAGTTTGAAAAGACAGAAACTTGGATTCTTGTCGTTGTCATGATGTGAGGACTCGATGTCATGAAAGCACCAAAAGTAACCAAAATTTGAAGCCTCCAGAGACATGTTGATGTCACACACAAGACGCGGCTCGCTGAAGGTCGCAGCCTAAGTTGACACAACATGGACAAGAGATTGATGTCGCACACTGGAACTATCACAAAGTTAGAAGACACAGAGCTATTGTCGCGACAAGGGACTGATGTCATGAGATCGTAGTTCCACTAGCTTGAAATCAGAGGAGTGAAGTAGGTTGCGACAGTGATTGATGTCAAGAAGAAGACACCACTGAAAGCCAGCATATGAGTTGATAAACAGAGCAGGATTATGTCACGACATCGGGAAATCCACTGGCTGAAACCGCAGAGGAGCAGCGATGTCACACAAAGGATTGATGTCGCGACATAAGAAGACACTTGCCTAAAGCCGCAGATATAGATGATGTCGCGACACCTTGTCACACATATGATGCTCGAAAACAAAGGAATATCATGACTTATTGATAAATTCTGCGAAAAAGGCTGAGACAACACAGGTCGCGACATCAACACTGAATTAGAAGCAGTCGCGAAATCAGCGTGCAAGGAAAAGAGGTCACGACAAGATCAGCTCAAGAGAGAAGGTCGCTTACATCAACTCCAGGTCGCGGTATTAACAATTCCATCAGAATGTAGGTCGCGGAGATTCACCGATCGGGTTTGACATCACAGGAGATACTGAGGTCGCTGACATCACCCGCCTGTCACATCAACCGGCAGAGATTGTCATATTATCGCCAGAGGTCGCAACATCAAATGTAAGAGCAGGAGCCGTTGAGATTGGGCAGAGCCGTCGCACATCGTCATTTCTTTCTTCACCAAAGAAATTGTCGCAGTCCAAACATGGGCCTTCGCGACAAAGGTTTATGATAACATGTGTCGCGATATGGATTCCTGAGGTCGCACTCAATGCTAGAATACATACTAGCCCACTTGGAAATCCAATAAAGAATGCATTAAATTAGGGCCCAACTGAGAAACCCTATAACAAAGCAATACCAGAGAAAAAGGATATAAAGGCTAAGAGAACGAAAAGACGGCAGCGGCTATTTCATTTTTATTTTTCTTTTTCTTTTGTTTCTTTCTTCAAGCCTTCACGTAATGATTAGATTATTTTCATCTTCTTTATTTTGTTTTGTATTTTCCGATCTCGATGTTGTCGTTATTGTTTCAATGCGCACTCCCATTCTTTCAAAATTACCACCAGAATGTTCAAAGTTCAGATAAATTTCTGAATTCGACTTTTCCAATTTCTAAATTGCAAATGTTCTATGGATCAAGAATGTTAGAAAATTCAAGAATTGAGAACCCAAATTTTCCATTAAGGAATGCTATTGTCGAATTTATCTTCCCAGAAGCTGTTTCCAGTACTAGAATTTCATATGAATTTACTTCTGGTTAAGGGTTTAATGTTTTGATCTCAATTGCGCTTCATACCCGCTTTAAGATTTATTTCATATTGTTTCTGATTTCAAGGAGGTCCTCCTCATGACATATGAGAAGGCATTCGAGAGTTATGAACATTTCTTGAAGGTATATAACTACTATTAGAGATCTAATGAGCTTTAAAAATAATTTTAGATAAATCCTTCTACTCAAATCAAGTGAAAAGAGCTGAGTTGAAGACACGAAATAAGTAGAGTTCACTCAGCCTGAAGAGGTTAACTCGGTTACTGAGACTCAATCATGAGAGGGAGGACTGCATTCTAATTCAGAGGAAGAGCAAATTAGTGAAGGTATCCTTGTTGATCCCATAACTCGGGAGCCAAGGCTTCACATCCACAAATTGGTGCAAGGAAGTTATTGTAAAAGAAATACCTGTAAATTGTTGAAATCCTATTGGTGGCGAAGTTGACCCACCCCACTTCAAAAGAATCAGTGGAAATTAGATAATGAACTGTGAGGTGGGAGAGATCCAACTTATACCCTACAACCACTTGGGACAGATTTGAACCTTGAAATACACAAGCAATTTTATCGTTGTTAATTGTGGGATTGATACTTCACAATAGCGTGTTTTGATGTCCTCAAAAGATAACTATCTTCGTTGTCCATTTATTTTCAATCATTCATTATTCTTTTATTCTTAGATTCCAGCTTTATTTGATTTGATCATTCTTTTCCATATACTTGTATATTTAATGTTTTCTTGAGCTGGATCACAATGTCATGTTATCATCTCAAATAGTATGAGCCTGAGCAGTCATGGCAGTTGGATCTATAATCTTGAGATCTCTGATCGAGATCTGACTTAAACTACCTTTAATACTTGTCTAATTGCATTCTATGTGATACAGGCCAAACCAAAATACAGAAAATGATCATCTAGGAGACTTTTTTGTTCACATAAGACAACAACAAGTTTATGGCACCGCTGTTTCAGGATTGTGACAACAGTCCTTGGTAATAGTGTCATAACCTTAGATACATCATTTGGCCTCAACAGTTTTATGGTGCCGCTGCCTGGATTAGACAACAGTCCTCAATAGTATCATAAATTTGTATACACAGCCTGGGTCCCAACAAGTTTTACGGTGTCGTCGGTGGGATTAGGACAATAGTCCCTTTGGTAATAGTGTCACAATTTAGATACATGTTTCGTCCCAACACAGATTTTCAATTTAGGAACCATAAATGCCAAATAAAATGCTTTCTATCAAAGAGTGGAAATTAGGGTTTAGTTTTTTAAAGGTTAATGGAAGATCCGGTCGGAAATGACTGATGTCATCCTCCCTAACGCGAGGAAATAGACCGTTGAACCCTGGGCTACTGCTAGAATCCAACCCCAGGACCCAATGTGCTTCATGATTCTATTTTAAGATTTATTTTATTTATTTTCGCTTCAGAACCAACACACCCAATCGCTTTCACAAACCCAAAATCCAAACTTTAATTCACCACTTTGACTTCACTTAAATCATTTGTACGAAGAAAACCATCCCCGTGTCTCGACCTAGACTACTATATTGGCAAGAGTTTGGACTACCAAGAAGAGGGAGGAGACAGATACAAATTTTGTTGATCTTGACACCCCATCGTGGCACAAATCAAATGGCACACACGGAAGGTGCCTTTAGTGCATTTGATCGAGGCTGGGAACACTTATAGACCTCATCACAAGTCTTGTGAATCATCCTTTATCATTTTACGCCTCATTTTTCTAGTTTTATTTCACCGTTAAAAAAAAACAATTTCGCAGGACTGGCTGGTGTTGCCTTATTTCTACTGCAGGATTGAATGTTCAAGGGAGCCGAATTGGGACTAATGGAAGAGTAAGCAAACAAAGGAGTATTCATGAGAGTAACCTAGGCATATGACAATGAGGACTATAGGAACCTTAGATGGCAAAATCAGAACCCGGGAGAATCCAAACCCACTTAGGATCCACATAAGACTACAGAGACCATCGACGAGGAACCCTCTCACATGGTGCCTCCACATTTCACCTCAACCCTGGGCAACAGCAATAAACACTACAAGCAATTTCCCTGCTGAACAAGCCATCCAACTTGAGCAACAAGTGATACTTTACAGAGGAGCAAGGCGCTAATGTCCAAGCTAATAGTGAATGAGATTGTGAGAGTTCTCCTCAAGAAGAGGATTGATGGATCAAAGTGAAATGAGCTTAAATTTGCGTTGTTTAATTTTAAAGTTGCCCAAAGAATGATCATGCAAGAGGAAGAGAGTCAAGAGGATGAGTGTCTGATCAAACAATTTTGGGTGAGCGTGTTCAACCGCAACCTCGTGGAGGAATTGAAAGGAATCAAGAGAAGCTCCCCAGAACCCGCAGCATGCCCCTGCATCAGTGTGTTACTGGGCTCTTGGAAAAAAGAAGAACAGACAAAGGCTTTGATAACCTAGGAGGGCGGGGGCTAGACAGAAGCAGGAAAGAGCCACAGTGTTTACCTTTCCAACCACTTTAATTGAACTTCATCACACGCCTCAAGCCACTAAATGCCTGCACTCCGCCGTGAGTCATTCCACCGACCAAGTATAATTTACCCACCCGCAAATGACAATCCACACAAAACACCACTCCAAAAGCCACCTCATCACGCCATGCTGAAAAACTTCAAGATTAAAAATATCAGATGCACTTTGCCACACCAAACAAGATGGCAATAAGACATACCATGATGGTACAGTGGATGGTTCAGCGGTCTGGTTTGGAGCACCCGAATCCTCAGATTTCTAAGCTCTCCTCACTTTTGTTTTGTAATTTTTCAAGCTTTATTTTATTTTATCGTATTTATTTTGATTTCATTATAATTTTTCTTAATGATTTTCTCTAGTTTTTAGTTAATTTACTTTTAAATTAATTTTGTTTTTTTGCAATTTTTCCTAATTCTTCCTGCTACATTAATTTTTATAGCTTAATGAATTTTGCCAATTGAAGAAATTGGAAAGAAGAATGAAACAGAATTTTTCGCAACAATATAAAAATTTCACTTTAGTTAAATGAAGATTTCACGAGAGAAGGAATTTGAATGAATTTTCATGAAGGCTAAAATTTCACATAAATAAAATATCTCTGCTCATCCTCACTTTAAAGACAAAATGTACTAACAGTCATTTTTATTATTTATTTATTTATTTTATTTTATTTTTATTTTTTATTTTTATTATTTATTTATAATAAATAAAATAAAACGCTTGTTTTTTTATATATATTATTTTTATTTTAAAATTTTTGAGTTTTTATTTAGTTATTGTATAATAGGTTTTTTTGTTACTGTTTAAAAAAAATTATAGTACAGATTGCAAGCATATAGTTTTAGTTAGTAAAATTTCATTAGCTTATGTAAAATTTCGCTATGGGCCCCACTTTTGCCTCCAAATTTGTTTCGCCTCATAACTTTTTCCATCCGAACTCCTGCTTTAGCCGGTTTCTACATCACAAAGTTTGAGAGAAATAGAATCCAAACATGGCCAGAAAGAACACTTTTGAAATTTTATGGACGTGTACTTTCAAAATGCTCCAACCGGTCACTTTTTCTTTCTTCTCCCAACTTGTTTAATTGAAGCTCAAACTGAGTGAAAATGTGTCGATGGAAAAGCCATAAGTCTCCTATCCATCAATGATCACATTCATCATGAGGTAACACTCGCTTTCTCAATTTTCCTAACCAACTCTTACTGACATCGAGATGTTTTAAGTTGGGGAGAGTATATGGTTAGAAGTAGCTTTTGTATTCATATTTCTGTTATTGGTTTCTGAGCAAGCTCCATTTTGCATGTCCAGTTGGCTTGTCGAGTTCCTCTATGTCGTTATACTAAACAACTTACTTTTCAAACTGACTCATTTTGCAATCAAAATTTTGTTTACTAACCCAAGTAGAAGTTGAAAAATTTAAACTTTGTCCAATTCCCATTGATGCTAGATTGGTTCCATGCTTCGTTGAGTGAACATTGCCAATTCTTATCGATTTCATATTTTTCTTCCACTTAGCTAACCACACACGAAAGCACATTAGGTTTCAATGATAATAAATCATAACCTCTGATTTGCATAACTCTGATCTAGTTTCATCAATCTACTTTTTAATAGATTAAGGACCTCGTGGAAAGAATGCATCTTCAAAAAAAAAAAGAGAAAAAGAAAAGAAAAAGAAAAGAAAAGAATAAAAATTGCAAACGCTTGCCTGAAACCCAGCACGGTCCGAGGGTATATGACAAAAGCTCTCAAAGCCCTGGTATGTCTAGAACCTTCACGGTTAGGAGCCACCGACTTAGTGCTCGCTACATGGGGTGGATATTAGTGGAGTCGAGTGCCAGGTGCCGGAGTCTCGAAATCATTCAAGTCCGGGAGAAACTCAAATTTCAAGGATACAGTAGAGAGAGAGAGAGATATATATACATATATATATGGCAGAGTAGAGAAGATATATATATATATATATATATATGTATATATGATAGGGGTTTGTAAAATAGCGCTCGCAAGCCCACACACCAGTTTCTCTTAAGAAAGAGGGGCTACTAATAAAACATGAAGGCCCACTTGTTGAATTCCAAAGGAGAGGTTTGCCTAATGAGGTATCTAAGCCTTTTACGCCAACACCCGGTCTCAGGGCTGCCTGGGAGCAGGTCCAACTGCCCATAAAGGCCACGATGAATTCTCCCACAAAAATAGGTCAGAATAGTCCCTAATAATATATTATTCCAAGTCCGCACCAAATCTCAATACATAGAAAGAAGATAATATTAGATCAACATCAAACGATCCCAACAAGGAAGGAAGATTAGTCCCAACAAACTACTCTTTCCCACATTCGATATTAACTTATAAAAGGTGGATTGTGATGAGAAGACTCATCCAATGGGAGCGAATCCACCACCATCTAACTGAGAACATCCACCATAAATACAAGGTCACCCAGATTGGTGTGAGAAAGGTACGCATACCACACGCAAAACATAATGCCAATACTAAGCAATAAGTAGCTCTCTCTTTTCCTCGGAAGAAATCGACTTTAGGCATCTGAGCTGCCACTTTTGCAAGCCCTCACGCACCCTTTTTCATTCTCAGGTTTCGGCAAAGGAATGAGCACGACTAAGGTTTGCAGATCGGCACATTAGCTCATGTCAACCCAGATGATCCTAAAGCTCATCCAGCTCCGCTAACACCGTCCAAACAATGGATTTCACATCGCCCAAAATGGGCCTCGCTGAAAAAGCATCACAATAATGATTACAGGGGAACAATGTGCCTTATAACATAACCCGATTTCACTGACTGATGGTATCAACACGAATATTGGGCAGAGCAAATTAATCCTCCATGACGCAAGATCCACCGCATTAACGCATACCGACCCGGATGCGCCGAAACAACGGGCGGGCCAATGCGGATGAGGGAAGCACTCACTTCACAATCAATGTCCGGATGTGTAAGATAGAACAACTCACCGTGATTGCATCCGACTAATTCGAGAGGCGCCGACAAACTCGTGAGGTCACATTCCCTTATGAAGGATAAAGACATATCATCCCTTGGGTGCATTAAATCAATAGATCCACTGAGCTCCTGGGGCACGGGACGATGACTAATGGGAGAGGAAAGCAAATCAAGCAACACTGAGAGCACGCTGAACGAAGAATCGCGCCACCCCACCGGGAGTGAGAACAATCATAGAACAGAGGTTCGTGGAGCCTCCAACAAGAGCTCACTCGTAAGGAAGTAGTGGGAGGACGCGCCCATTACTCATGGATACTTGCACAACAAATCGAGTCGCCCCACACAACCGAGGGTACGTCCTCCTCCCACTGTCTCTAATGCCACGTGTGGAAGCGCTTTGATGGCACCAGGATCCCGCCGAACATCTGAATTACAAACCAAAATGGAACTGCACGGGTATCAAGATCCTGCATGACGCAGGCCTTCTCTATCACCCTGTATTCAGCTTAGTATGTCTGTTGACTTTGATCATGCCATCAACTTCCCTATTCGTAGAGTTATCCATTGCACTGCCTCTCACTTCATCAGTCAGGACGCACAGAAGCCAAGTTATCATTACGACCATCAAGCAGAGCTTCAGAAGAAAAGTCCGAGGTCTTATGTCCAGCGCATTCAATGCCGAGTCCCCAAAGGCAGACAGGTACCTGAGGAAAGCCTGTTGACATCGCATTCATTGGTCGGGCTTAGGAGGCACTGGAAAGATCCATGTTTTCCATCTCCAAAATCCCCAAGCAAGCATGGCCGAGGGTGCTCGCAAAAGCGTAGAAGTATATTAATCCAGCAGGAAGAAGTTTCGTATCCAAAAAAAGAGAGCCCTCTTAACTAAAAAGAAAAAGCTTGGACGGATGTAAACGGGACGAGGACGGCTCAAGGTACAAGGCGACCGTGAAATGTCTCCAAAGAAGAATTGAGGAACTATCTCCTAAAAGCGCGTGGCAACTTAAGAGGATCGCTCTCTAGGTCCACCGCAGTCTCGAGAGGAGACGCACGCAGGACTTGCCCCAATGGCCACTTCGGCCACCCTCACATTACAGTTCAGATGAACAATAGTTTTTAGATGACTAATTTACTTAAGTCGACCCGCAACAAGAGACAATCGAAGACAAGGAAGTTCCATAGGAGTTGATGGACACCGCAGACTGACGATCGATGTAAATTAAGAGAAGAGTACTATCACGACATGATACCCAAGGCTCACATGTCGGCATTGGAAAATCAAAATGTAATCATAAGCTTAGAACTGTGCCTGTTCAAGAACCACCACCTCAACAGATGATTTCACTCAGCAACTAACAACTTCAGAATCCAGGTCATTCCCAGAGGATTTGTATGGAGGAGGAATCTAGCTCAAGATTTAGCCCACCCAGCCGCAAAGATCGTGGCAAAGGAGGAATGAAATACGCGTTGTCTAAACTACCACGATCACATCAATCACATTTTTCCGATCAGACTGAGGGTGCTAACACTCATGACGAGATCCACTCGGTAGTTCAAGAAGGGTGGGCTGGAATAAAACCGCTCATCGTCCCACTGGGATAACGGGAGTTCAATTGATGACCATTCGCTCGTCACCGACAAATGTGGGCATCTAAGTGAGAGACCGGAGCTCGCCAATGCTCATTCCGTGGGGTTCTCGGGAAAAAGCAGATATCAGGCTCAATACAACCGGTACTTCACTCGAGAGTCCCCGAGCCGGGGCGACGGTTTGCAAAGAAGGATTCCTCGTCAGAGACGCCTGGCCCGCTTACAACATGCCGTCAAGTGCATCTCTCCCCACGCACAAAGCCATCCTCCGCATACCATGATGGATCGTTCCCTACCGTAAACGGAGCGGGAATGGTTCAGAGACCAACGGTAAGGAATGCTACCAACGTCTATGAAACAAAAACGGTTGACAACATATACCTCGGATGAGCCTCATATGTGTGACGAGGTGATCACCACCTTGAGCGCCATCGTATAATCCAGAACTGCATTATTGGATCACGACCGAGTATCTGTCGGTATCGGATCCGTTATCGAAGACCTCAAAAACCCCTTATCCATTTTTAAAACAAACAAAGACGCCTTTGTGCGGAAGCAAAAAGATATGGGTTAATCAATCCTACCGGTAATCACCACGTGTTGAACATCACCATCCTTCAAGCCAATAAACAAAGAGGAGGAGTTTACACAGCAAAGCTTTATCAATTAGAAGTCAACAACTCCTCCAAAGGTGAGCCATCGTGAGGCAGAACATCCCCGAGTGGTTAGCCAATGCAGTACTCACAAAAAGCTAACCATGAAGTGGCGCATCAGATCGGATTTCAATTTGACATCGTCAAAGCATGCCTTGGTAAAGATAAGCCTCGTTGCTGAATCCAATTTCATCGTAGATGCCACCGCTGATGGAACTTCGCTGATGCCTTCTCCAAGAACCAGATCAGATACACCCGGAAGCACTAAGAAAAGACCTTATTATTACAAATACATGAACCTATCATATCGTGGTAATGCCGTCGCTCAAGAACGCAGGAGCCACGTATCGTATATTGAGAACTGACAACTGGGGCGTGAGCAGGGCACAACTACAGGGCGATATATATGATATACCGGTAAATCCACCACGCCTGAGCTCCATAGCTCATCTCGGTCTAAGCTGTTTTGACTGAGAAACTACAACATGAAACTAATCCAAATATAAGGTCCCCGAGTGTCATCCGGAAAGTTCCTAGGTTTCATAGTCAACCATCGAGAATCAGCAATCAAGACAAAGATAGGTATTATCGGGATACGCCTCGCCATCGGGTATAGATAAAGCGGAAGTTCATCGATCGTGAAGGGATTGTCGCTTTAAGATCGATTCGTATCCAGTGGCGTTTACAAATGCCAGCCTTTCTTCCAAGTCCTAAAGAAGGCATTTCAATGGGATGCAACCGTGAGGAAGCATTTCAGCTTTGAAGTGATATTCAGCTTTCTCATCCTAGTAAAACCGTATTGAAGAGAGCCCTTACTCTATACTAGTCGCATCGATTTCTTACCAAGGTTGTTATCAGTTGGGAGGTGAATTGTATAAATACCTAGTTTTATTATTGTAGCTGGGCTTCTGAGAGAGCAGAGGAGAGGTATCTGCTGACGGAGAAACTAATTTGCCTTGCAATCGCAGCTCGGAAACTCCACCCCTACTCTGTGCTCATACCATAGAGGTTACAAAGTGCAGATGGAAGCAAGTGTTACATAAACCGGGGAAACCTCAGGAGAACATTGAAATGGGCTATAGAGCTAAGCGGATTCGACATCAAATACAAGCAGAAAACTTGATAAAAAGACAGGTCTTGTGACCGTCTTAGAATTCTGTGGGGAACACCGCCCGAGAGCGCTCGAATAATGAGCGACCTCCCCCATCGGAGCTCTGCGTGGATGGAGCCGCCGATACCTGAGAGTGGAAGCGGTCTGATCTGACCTCTCGGAAGAGGAATAGATGTTAGTGCGCGCTCAGTTCGGTTCAAACCTTGACAACGAGTAGGAGTGGGGCCGTCATAGCGAACTCGTAGCCATTCCTTTGGAAGTTGACCAGTGCAGATGCGGTGACTCGACATAGTAAGGCGGATAGAAGATACCTCACGACCGGCGGGGAGGATGATCACGCTATCTCTCCAAAGTCACGAGTTATTAAAGAATTCGTGTCAGATTCGGGTCGGACATGTCCCCGGGCTTGGCTTTTTCCAGTAGGCGCCTTGGCAAAGTTAGCTTGACCTCACGGGGAAGACCTCGAATTCGACACCCGTCGAATGCAGTGAGCCCTCTGTTGATCTACTGCGGCGTGGAAATTAGCGGGAATTGAAGTCAGGCGAGTTGGATGGACCCGTATGGGATTATATAAATAGACGGACGTCTGCACAGTGATCCAGCGACTAAAATAAGGGCGAGATGCATCGGGTTCACTAATCGCAGAGGCTTTATCTGGCGAGGATTCTTATCCACATCCTTAAATGCATGTGGGAAAAACATCGAATCTACGTCTTAAGAGGTACCGAAGGTATATCACGAAAATCATATCGGAGCTCGAGCGCTGGCAGGAAAGGTTTTGAGACAAGGATACTACTGACTGCAATACTCCAAAGACCTGCGGCCTGACCCTAGTCGAAAATCACGAGATTTGCGGGGCATGCACGAATCTCACGCCTCGCCAGGTATGACATCGATCCACGAGCTGGCCGCTATGATAAGTCTTGTCTTGGGACCTGCATGGAAAGGGCCAGTATGGATTCATCATCGTCGCGATGGGTGCTTCACCAAATGGGCGGGTGCAGGCCTTTGCTCTGATCAGAGCAGAGAATCTGGAAATTTTGTATGGTGAGCCACCATATGCGGGTTCGATATCCCGAGCCACAGTATCGGACAGCGGAAGCAATTTGACAACGCCAAAGATTTAGGAATTTACGTGCTTTGGGCTCGAATTAAAAATTATTACTCGTCTGACACATTCACAATCTAATGGACGAGGCCCGAAGTCACCATGTCGAACCCTTAAGGCCGCATTAAAGACCCAGGTGGAAGATCTTAAAGGAAAGTGGGTAGAATACCTCCCGAAGTGCTATGGGCCTCACGGGACGACACGAGGAAGTCGACGGCAGAAACGTTCGCCCCAGCCTTCGGCCTTCCAGGCGGTAGCCCACTGTCGAGATAGGATTAAAGTCCCGAGGATCGAGTTAGCGGTGGAGCCCACGTGGCGGGCTCAAATTACAATTTGGATCTGAAGGCGAAAAGCGAGCAAGTACTAAGGCGTCTGAGAGAGACGGCGGTACTGGCCAAAAAGTCAAACCCGGGAGCTACATGCGGGATGCAGTCTTAAAAGTTGTACCGATGGGAAGAGATCAGCATGGGAGAATTGGGCCCCATTTGGGAAGGCCCCTACATCATATCTGGGATGATCGAGACCAGTGATCTGATCAGCAGAGGAAAAATTTTACAACATGCAGAGCAGGAACCGCGTTTTGTGAGTGGAGCCTTGGTTTGTAATCTTAAATGGAAGTTGTAATTTTCAATTAACAGTTAACCCATTCCACTGATCATTTATTAGACTAATCGTAAGCAACTGAAGGCATATAATGCTCATAAAGTTACATGCATTGAAGATGAGAAACAACAGGCATAAAGGAAGAATTACCTCTGTTTATTCTAATGTCGGATTACATTTAAGCTCTTGAGTTCGTACACATAGTGTTTGAGCTTCTAAAATCAACAAGATTGTAACCACTAAAGGACCTCTTCACTGGGTAGTGAGCTCACTGAGTGTAGTCAGTCCTAGGGTCGACAGAGGATGGGTTTTCATCCTAAGAATGATACGCATGAGTGTAAAAGGTAAGGAACTCTATTTGGACTTTTTTGGTTGCTTCAGCAGGTGAGTAGTTTGAAAATTGAGGTGTGGCCCGAAAGTAAAGTGTGAAAGAATTAGCTTTGAGAGAGTTTAAGATTATAGCAGTAAGTTAGGGCAAATGATGTCTCGGGGTTTTATCTGGCGTTATGGCGAAGCAGCACAAAGTCCACAGCATACTTGGGATCTATGTTTAACAGCAAACCTCACTTTACTGCGCAGCTCCTATTTAGAATTCAACACACAATTGCTTATGTGCTTCTGTGGCCCTTTTTCAGTTGAACCACTAGCATTTAAATATCATTTGAGCTGCGTAGACCATCTAATGAATCTGATTATCTTAGTAAGTACCTTTGTATCCTAAAACATGGAGTATTGGCCAAATCAATAAGCGTTCAAGCTATTCATCCCTAATTTGAGAAAGATGAGGACCACTCATCTGATTTGTGACTTTTCGATCTGAGAGGGACAACATGCATATACCCTGCAGCCCCTTCCTTCCTCTTCCGAGAAAGAGCAGCCAAGCATCTGTGGGTTGTCATCCTCAAGAGGGGGTGTTTATTAGCCCTAGAAAGGAAAGAGGAGAAAGAAGAGGAAAATAAAACCTAAATAAAATCTAGACTTTAATTTGCAAGTAAAACTTCACAAATTCTTCTCTCCCGAATTGTTGCTTCCCCAAAATTCTATATTGATTACCTGAGGGGTTTATATAGATATAATGCATAGAAAATACCAAAAAAACCTAACAATTTGGCTAAGTTAAAAGGACAAAAGTATACACAGAATTTGAAGTCGGTTGGCATTAATTACAAAAACATGAGCGGTGAATTTCGCTGGGGCGAAGATTTTCGCTAGATAGCGAAATCACGGTATAGCGAAAATGAGAGAGCCGGCTAAGGCGCTGATTTCGCTAGTAGCGAAATTTAGCTAAGCTAGCGAAATTTTTCGTGATAGCGAAATCATGAAGAATTTCGCTAGAGCAGTGCCTAGCAAAAACCAGTGTCTAAGCGAAATCCACAATTTATTTGAACTTGCGAAATTTTCGTTAAAGTTGCGAAATTTTCTCAATCGGTAATTTTCGCGAAATAAGCGAAATTCACAGGATTCTTTGATCTTCTTTGCCTCTGTCTTCTCTTGCATCAATTTTCTTCACTTTTTGCCTTCAGTTTTCATTGATTCTTGGGCTGGTTGATGTTTGGCACTTGAGTTCCAAATGATTCATCATACATTCCGATATTGAACTACAAAATTACCTGAAGCACAAAAACCACTTCGAAAACACCCTCTAGCGGCATAAGTGATACGAAGACTTGAACACTTCAATTGGCATAAATGACATGATTAGTGCGCAAAAAGCATAAAAGCCTATCTAATATAGGGTTCAAAATAGCACTTTGGGTACTAATCCACCCCTAACGAAGCGTTGCTAGTCATAGCAATGTAAAAGCAAAGGAAGTGCATGTAGTGATTTTCAAAAAAAGTTTATGGGTTTATGTACATATAAGCGGTACCTTAAAGCGAAAAATATAGACACCAAGTTTGAAAACCGACATGAAAGAGCCAAACCATACAAGAACAATTTTAGGTCAATATTGGTTCATGATTCTCAACTTGAATTTCCACCTAGAGTCTAATGGTTCTTCCATATAACTAGATTCTTCAATGAATTGCAAAATTTGTCCCACTCTCCCCTGACCTACTTACTTGTACTATTAAGATTGTTGAACAACCTAGATAAGGATAGTTACGTGCTTCTTTCTTTATTCAACTACAACGCAGGATGCAATGCTTAAAGTCGACTTCACCAAAGTCAAGTGTAGCGAGGATTCAGGCTCCCCAACCAATTAAGGTTTTAGGGCATCAAGCGAAAGGACCACTGACCCACAGACTCTAAAGGCTTCACCCAGGACTCGAATGACTTGAAAATCAAGCACCTACAATTCGTTAGACTCTACCTATCCACCCATGCGAACACAAATCGATGACTCTGACAATTAAGGTTTAGGGCCTGGGTTTCAAGGCTTTAGCCATACACCCTCGGGCCAGGTGCTCGGGTTTTCAAGGCAAAACTTCGACTTTTATTTTCTTTTTCTTCTTTCTTTTTTCTATTTGCTTTTTCTTTTCTTTTCCTTTTTGGAAGACAACATTGGTCTTCATGTATGGGTAACACAAACCTATCTAGGTTGCCAACATACCTAAGGCCGGCTATGCAAGCGAAAAGGAAGCAAACAAATTCAGGCTATTGAAGCGATACAGTTGTGCGGTGTGAATTAGCATAAGGGAGAAATTTTCAAGTTGAGCATGCTGGAACTTCAACTGACCAAAAATTTAATTCAAGCATGGAATTTGTTCTAGCATAGAGGTGACAAACAGTGATTCAATCCTCCAACTAAAGCAATTCAATTGTGCAATTTGAAGCAATTCAATTGTTCAATTGAAAAGAAAAACACATTTAAACATAGTGGAGAGCCTGAAGCACGACATACAAGTTTGTATATATATAAACATAATAGCTTTTGTGTAATAAAATGGCTAATACATGAATACAAAGCTAAACACAAAAGTATCACTGCCTACTATGGCTAATACATAAATCCTAATCAAAATCGATGGCGGGTTGATAAATTTGGTAACTATACGAAAATGTAAAAAAGACATATTTATGGTCAACATGTTGGGTAGATCTGAAAAATTTCTTCTTCTTGCAGTAAAACATCTAAGGATTCTAGCGCTGTGGTGACTCTCCCGATCCAGGATCTAGGAAGACCCCGGATGCGTCATGATCTGCTGGAAGCATAGAGTAACAGCTTGGGCCAACCTCGATCTGGGGTACGCATCTTTGAAATTTGCTGCGTGGGCGTAGTGAACAAATCGCGTCCATCATACCTGCGATCTCTCGCGAGCTGGCCTGAACATAATCAGGTGAGTGGTGCGCAGAGTAAGATGGACCTGGTGTATCTGCTGCAACCGCAGATGTGGTATGTGGAGGAGGAGATGGGGTGATATATGTGGAGCCGGACTCTGCTGTATCTCGGGCTCAGGGACAGGTATATCATATGTATGGCGGTCCTCGGCCTCCTGACCCGGTACCTCCTCCTGGTCCTGTGGTCGTAAGTGGAAAGATACGGGCATAGTCATCCTGCTCCCGACACTGGCGGGGCATGAAGACCCTCATCTCGATCCTGGGCTCCGCTGGAAATCCCAGATGCTCGAGAACATGGCAGAGGAGTCTCGGCATCAGTAGTGGAATGCTCTCTGCTCGTGCTAGGTCCTTCCGATGGACCTTCTCCTCGAACTGCAAAAGAGAGGCCATCACCAGCTCAGAGGGACTGAACCAAAATCCCCCCGAGATCCGGTAAAGAGCCTCCAAGATGGCTCCCTCCTCCGCACATAATCTTCTTGAGAGGGGAATAAGCTCGTCTGAAATAGATGGTGATCAATGACATCTAAAGGCGGAAGAACACCTCGTCAAAATCTTGGACCCCGAGCGGTGGTGTCTCAGCGATGCTCGGACCCAATGCATCTCCCTATGAGGCGGGTGAGCCCACGCTCGGTAACCCTCTGAATTCGCAGCCCGTATCGCGCGGTGAAAAACTGTTTGTAATATACAGCACGATTACAGTACAAGGCGATCGCGTCTTGACTGACTCAAGTGGACGGTACTCCCTAGAGGTCATCGGTAGTAAAGCGCAGCACACCGCTCGTGGGTAGTAATCTTTGCCTCGAGGTCATGAAGGTAATAGTGAATACTCGCCGATCCAACCTCATGGACTCCGTGTCGGGGTCGGCCCTCGGTGCGGGACCGTCGTAGTACGACTCGATGGAGCGGTCTGATGGAGTGTTACATTCCGAATGGGGTTCCTGCGATCAATGGTGGTCGAGATCCTCGGGGGCGGGCGACGAGTGTTGGGGTGATGAAGTCGCCTCGGCAGCCCGATGTGTAGTGGCTACGGCCGAGAGGATGATGACTCGCCTGGGCCCGATGTGCGGGCCCGCTTGGAGGGCCTGGGCCTCCGAACTCTCCTCTGAGGTACAGGTGATGGGGCACGGGGTCCCATCCGTGTCTGATAGCGTCGGAATCCCTGAGGCTCCTCAGGTACTGCCTCGGGGACCGGTGATGGTCTTTGGAGTTAGGTTGGATACCAGGGCCTCCCTCTCGGGTGTCTTGAATCTCACCCGCGACCCTGTCTGGGACCCACATGATGCGAACCATCTGCGATATCTAAATAAAATCTTTGGAAAGGGCTCAGCTCGAAAGAATCTGGTGAGCTCTGTATCTCTGAGCAGAGGCTCCACGAAACGGCCAGTCACTCGAATCAAGGCGATGAATCGGGGCTCACTAGGCTGCGGCTCTGAAGAGGGTTTGTGAGAGCCCGAGGGCTCGTCATGGCCAGCGTGGTGAAGCTCGATCGGTTGTTGAACCAAGGAACGACTCTTTGAGCGCTGTTAGAGTGCGTGTGGCTTGGCGGCCTCTTGATGTTGGAAAGTGCGGGGCTCTATGGTGTAACCGAGATGGCCCAGTGCGATGACCCGGGGCAAGGATGCGCGAGGGCGGAAGAATTTGGCGGCTATGAAGGCTCAGTCGTGCAGTCGCAACTCCGGCCGTGTATGTGGCGATGTGGTGGAGCTCGAGGCAATGCGATGTGATCGCGTGATAGAAAATTTGGGAGATCTGAGCCATTGGGAGGAGAGAATGTGGAAATTGGTGGACAAACCCCTCCCGGGTTTAAATAGGCTTGTTTGTAGCGTAGAAAGTCTCTGCCAATTCCGCTACTTTGTGAATTTGGCTCAAACCCTAATTACACCAAAATTCAAAATTTTAGATTAAATATTGATATTTTAAGAAACAATATAGAAATAAAATTATTCTATAAACTATAATTAAAATTTAATATACAATACTATAATATACAAACTAAATTATCCCGGAAAGTGAAAGCGCTAAGTTAAAAATTTTCTAAAAATATGAAATTAACTAAATTAACTAAAATTAAGACGAGTAAAAATTGTGGAGGCGCAATTGGTTTTTACGAAACACCCGAACAGTTCAATCCCAAAATTACTCAAGGGGGTCAAGGAGAATGATCTCCTCAACCATGTGGCATGGAGTTGGCTCACGATTAGGTGCTTGAATGTTGATGCATCTGATTCTTTGGTTTTGAATGACAATTATTTGTAGTGGGTGTTGATAGCAAGACAAAATTTCTTCATCTCCTTGGTGATTACTCCTTGCAGTTCACGGACACGTAGCTACATACTTGACCATTGAAACAATATCCAGTTATTTGATTTTTTATTTTCTAGACTTTGCTTGTTGTTCAAATGAAAGATGTTCAACTCGAGTCATGTTACCAAGGTTAGTTGCATGACTCCATTCCGGCAATTTATTATTGCATTGGGCGTGGCCGAAATGGTCTTCCTAAGATGATTGGTACATGATTAGGTTCCTTACGAATTGGCTCAGTGTCGAAACTCCCTGAAAATCTTGGGTAGTAGAGATTTGTCTATTTCACTAAGACATCCTCAACGCTATCCTTAGGGATTTTCAGCGATCTATCATTGATAGTGTGATGTTGGTGAGTTTAAGTTCACCTAAACCTAGCTTTGCTTGTATACGAATACGAGTTAGATTCACTGCCAAATACAAATCAAGCAGCCCGAGCTTGTCTATGCAATTCCCACCAATATTGGCGAAATTGTGGGAGATCCGGGATCCTTATATTTGACGGGGTATTTTTCTTTGGATTATGGCTTGACTTGTTCGGTGAAATGCCTTTCACGTGCTAATCCCTTCTTGATTGTACAGATCTTCCAGAATTTTGCATAAGCGGGGACTTGTTTGATTATGTCGATAAAGGTATGTTAACCTCCACTTGCCTTAGGACTTCTAAGATGCCTGCTTGTTGAGATGCCTTCTTCTTGCCTCTAAGTGCTTGTGGAAATGGAGGTGGTATGCGGTATTTCATTGAATCCTCCTTTAGGAGAATATGCTCAGGATGCAATTCTTCTCCTTGCTTGGATTTTTCAACAGGTTTTGGCATAGGCTGATCAATCTCTTTTCCACTTCTCAGGGTAATTATAGCCTTAACTTCATCCATTCCCGAATTGTTGGATGACCCCACCTCATGAATTCCCTTGGGATTTGGAAGTGTTTGTGAAGGGAATCTCCCTCTTTCTTGTACCTCCAGCAACTTGTTGATCTTGGTGATTGAATACTGTAGGTTATCAATTTTTTGGTTCAGGTTGCTCTCTAGTCCATCTATTCTCTTGTTTAGTGTACTTTACACGATTATCAATCCTTTGTGCCAGTTGCACGTGATTCCTTTGTTCACCAACAAAGTTTGCCTACCACCTTACTCAAGGCTAATATGGCTTGTTCCCGGAGAAGAGGATGGTGGTGTTGTGGTGTGAGGGCGAACAGGCGAGTTTGGCCCCTAGGGGTATATAGCGGGGGGTTGGGTCTCCATGAGAGTTAGGGTGATTCACTCCAATTGGAATTGTAGGTATTACCATATGAGCATTGGATTGTTGTGGCTTGTGAAGCCCTCCCCAGTGTTTTGCACATTCGACATCAAATCCTTCAACTGAGGCCATAGGACATGACTCTCTCTCTTGGGTGCCTGAGAGTTGGAAATTGGTGCAGAGATTGGGCGTGTGGGATTTTCGATCCTTTGCATTACCTCTTGGAGCTGTTTGCCTTCAAGCTCTCCACTCCTTGCTAGAGTTGAAATCACAGCTCTCATCTCTATTTCTTCGTGATGCATACAGCCCACCTTGGGTTAGCGTGGATCTCATCCTTTCCAATTCTCTAGGGTTAGGCTCATCCCAGCCCTTAGAAGTTTCAACCGCGCGTAATTTAAAATCCATGGCCGTCAGGATGCTTACTCAGAAAATCTCCCCCACACATGGTTTCCAAAAGAATTTGCCTCATGGCGGAGACATACCACCCAGTAAAAATGGTTCCTGACATCAGTGTCAAACCCATGATGTGGGCATGCGCGTGGTTTCATAAATCTTCCCAACAACAGTAAAATCTCTCACCATCTTGAAATTGCAAAAGTGTAAATTTGCCTTTTCAAATTATTAGTCTTATGAGCCTTTGAAGAACTTCTTCGGGAGTGCTGCTGACTCGGCCGTTCTAATGGTTACAGGCCTCGATGGTTGAGCCATATCTTGCTTGTCATGGGGTCATTGGAAATGCTTTTAGCTTCAGAAAATCCATGTCCATCATACCTTCCTTGAAGGTAGTGCAAACCTCCTCAAAATCCCTAATATGTGTGTATGGATTTTTATTTTCCATACCATGATACGTGGGGAGTAGAGGTACCAAATATGGCCTCACTGCTACATCTTGTGGAGGAATAGTATAGGATGGGGCACTAACTCTAGGAGGGTGGATGTGATCCCCTCTATGGGTTGTTGGGTTCATTGGGGTTTCCAGGCTGACTCTGTTGTTCTTGATGGTGGATCCATGGTATCGGTGTACCTGCGGCTTCAGCCGGCAGGTCGAGGTTATTATGCGATTCTATCACGGAGTCTACACGTGTGTCTCTATCCTTTGTTGCATAAACTCTGTTACAGAATTTAGAGACAACAAAGAGCACCAACAAAGCTTACGAAGATTAAAATTAACTACCAAAATTAAAATAGCCTGAATAAAGCGAAAGCAGTGATTCTTGCAAAGTCTTGAAAAGCGCGAGTTCACATAGCCCCGAGTTACAAAAGAGGTAAAAGGTTACCTTAACTTGTGATGTTGATCACAGAAGTACACTTCAACTTATCATTCGTAGTTTGGCACCATCCGGCTTAACGGCGCCACATTTGATTAATTTGAGTAGGCTGAGCTAAAATCAACAAAATTTTATACACCCTAGAAGTTCCTAGTGCTATAGTAGTCGAGCTCTTTGCGATATAGTGGTCCTAAGGAGTCGAACACGGGGGATGGGTTTTCATCCCTAGAATGATCACATGAGTGTAAAAGGTAAGGCTTTCTATTTGGACTTTGGATTTGCTTCAAAAACTTGATGGAAGTAGTTTGAAAATTTAGAGAATTGTAAAAACTGAAAGTAAAGTGTGAAAAAGTTAACTTTGAAGATTTAGGTCACTAACTTGGTAAGTTAGGGCAAACAAGTGTCCTCGGGTTTTATCCTCGCGTTATGACAAGCAACCTATAGTCCCTGGCATAACCGGATCTATGTTTAACTATGAAGCCTCACCTAACAACAACTCCTATTTGAGTCAACACGGGTGCATCACGGCTAGCCACTTTTTCGATTTGAAACCACAGCATTAAATATCGTGTTGAGAGGCTCGTGAGATATACAATGAATCACAGTCATCCTAGCAATAAGTATGCCTTTTGTATCCTAAAACATGGAGGAATTATTGGCCAAATCAATAACATTCAAAGCTATTCAACCCTAATTTGAAAGATGAGGACCATAAATACGATCTGTGACTTTCGTACAAGAGGACAACATGCATATGCCCCTTGCCTTAAAGCTAGCTTCCTTCCTCTTCCAAAGAAAGAGGTTAGCCAAGCATCTCTTGAGTTGTCATCCTCAGAGGGTGTTGGTAGCCTAGAAAGTAAGAAAGAAGAGGAGAGAAGAGAGGAAAATAAAACCCTAAATAAAATACAGAGACTTTATTTACAAAGTAAACTTACAAATTCTTCTCTCCTGAATTATTTGCTTCCCCAAAATTCTATATTGATTACAAAAAGAGAGGGGTTTATATAGGCCACCTCAATACATGAAAATACCAAAAAAACCTAACAATTTGGCTAAGTTAAAGGACAAGAGAGTAATACACCAAATTTGAAGTCGGTTGGCATTAATTACAAAAACATGACGAGCGTGAATTTATTTAGGGTGAAGATTTTCGCTGGAGTAGCGAAATCACCGAGCATAAGCGAAAATAGAAGAATTCGCTAAGGCAGCAATTTCGCTTCTTCTTGAGAATTTCGCTAATGTGAGGAATTTTCGTGGAAATAACGAAAATCATGTGAAATTTAAATAGGAACGATGCCTAGCGAAGCAAATTGTCTGACGAAATCCTGATTTCTGCGAGACTATGAAATTTTAAGCTAAAGTTCTTAATTTTCGCAATCCCGGTAGTACACGAGCTTAAGCGAAATTCCTGGGATTTGCTGATCTTCACTGCTTTGCCTCCTGTCTTCTATTGCATCAATTTTTCTTCCTTTACGCTGATTTTCATTGATTTTTGCCCACACAGGCTGGTTGATGGGCGACACTTGAGTTGAACTTCGCGATTCATCATACATCCCGATATTGAACTTCTAAAGTACACAAAGCACCAAAACCATCAAAAACACCACCTCGCAGCATAAGTAGTACAAGAACTGAACACTTCAATTGGCATAAATGACATGATTAGTGCGCAAAAAGCACTCAAAACCTATCTAATATAGGGTTCAAAATAGCACTTTTTGGGTACTAATCAGCTACAATCAGTAGTGTCATCGATTACATCTTGGAAGCACTCAGTACAAGCAGTTCCCTCAAAAAAAAAAAAAATGAAAAAGGCTAGAAAGGTGGAAAAGAGGAGAAGAAGAAAAAAAAAAAGGATGGAAGGAGTTTGTGCGGAAGAAACAAAAAAGGGGAGAATGAGATGTGGAAGAAAAGATGAAAAAGAAGGAAAAGGAGAAAGGAGAAAGGAAGAGAGAAGAGCGAGGAAAATGGAGCGGCCCTTGAAATGCACCGCCTATAGGGCACATTCCGCAGCACGGAGCTGGGAATAACATATTCCATAAAGGGAGACTAGGAAAAACCTAGCCTGGCATAAGTCCACGGGCGGAACCCGGAGATCTTGGGAGGTGCGGCCAAGGCGGCCCGGACTTGGCCTTCATCTCGCTCAGATTCGATTACGCACGGAGAAAGCGGAGATCTTCAAAGTATAAACTCCGACAATGAAGCCGCCATTTATAAAGCCAAGCACCCCAAAGTCAGTGCGAGCGTTTAGAATTCTCCATAAATCCTTATTAAAAGGCGCTCGCACCTTTCGAAAATCGAGAAATTGACGGCCACGGCACCGAAGACCCGGCTCACTTTGATTCGTCTACTGCGGACAGGTCACGCTACGAGGAGTCGGACATTTCGAGTTTCTGTCGCCGCTCGACCCGCAGCTCCGGATCCCGGCTTCGCTTTGGTAAGGATTCGTCTACTCACGGGCGGAGTCCGCGCTGAGAGTGAGACCAGCTCGACTACATCGCCACTCGGCCTCAGCGCCCGAAGCCCAGCAGCTCACTTTGACGAGTTCGTCTACTCTTGGCGAATTAGTTTACGAGGAGTCAGGCGGCTCGAGTACGTGCCCGCTCGGCCGGCGGAGCTGGCGAGCTCACTTTAGCCGAGTTCGTCTACTGCAGACCAGTCACGCCACGAGTCGGACTAGCTCGACTACATCGCCACTCGGCCCACGGCGCCGGAGCTCGGCTCACTTTGAGTTCGTCTACTTTGGACGGAGTCATCTTTGCACGGTCGAGCGGCTCATTTTACGCCGCCTCACTCGACCCACGGCGCCGGAGCCAATGGCTCACTTTGTGAGTTAGTCTACTGCAGACCGAGATCACGCGGTCGAGCGGCTCGGGCCCCCCGCCGCCACTCGGCCACGGCGCCCGAGCCCGGCTCACTTTGTGAGTTCGTCTACTCTGAGCGAGGTCCGCAGCTACGAGGAGTTAGAGCAGCGCTCGGGCTACATCGCCGCTACGCCTGGCGCCGAGCCCAAACAGCTCACTTTGTGATTCGTCTACTCTGGACGAGTCACGCTACCCGAGAGTCAGATCATCTCGTTTCACATCGCCACTTTCGGCCCACTGCGCGGATCATTTCGCTGGCGAGTTCGTCTACTGCAGGCAGTCCGCAGCACGAAGAGTCAGACCCGGCTCAAGCTACATGTCGCCCTTTCGGCCGCGGCGGGCGACTCACTTTGGCGAGGATTCGTCTACTCACGCACGAGTCACGCTGCACGAGAGTCGGATCGGCTCGGTACATCGCCCTTTCGGCCTCGGCCGGAGCTCAGCGGTTCGCATAGGCGAGCTCTTCTAGCGATTCCACGAACCCGGCTCTATCAGCGGTTCCGCGTTGTGAGTTCACATAAACGAGCTCTTCCCAACAATTCACAAAGACGAGCTCTGCCAAGCTATTCACGTTGACGAGTTCACGCCGACCGAGCTCTTCCCGGCCAATTAGCATAGGCGAGCCCCTCGCGGTTGACTCGTAAATCATCGGCGGGCGATGGCTTACTTTGGCGATTCGTTCCTCGGCCACGGGCCATGCGGCCCTAAGAGTGAATCATTTCGAACCCAACTTCGGCCGGCCAGACCCGACTCACTTGCGAGTTCGTGCACTGCGCGGAGTCACGGCGCCTAAGAGTCCGAATCAGTTTAAGCGACTTCGGCGAAGCGAATTGATGGCTCACTTTGAGTCAGTTCACCTATACGAGGCCCGCATAACCCTAAAGTCGGTTCGACTCAAGCAAGTCAGCCGACGGAGACCAGCAGCTCATTTGACCGGTTGTGCCATCCCGCCGACACGGCCACGCGGCCTAAGAAGTCGGTTGGCTCAAGCCTTTCGGTAAGCCAGACGGCGGCTCATGTTGGCTGAGTGCAACCACTCGAACAAGCCATGCGGCCAAGGATTTAGTTGATCGGGCTATTCAACTCCTTAGGCTTGAGACCGAGGCCTTAGCGGACCCAGTTTAAGAGCTCAACATCACAGCTCGGGCGGCAATCCCGGACCATGCGGGCTGAAGTAAAGTCAAATCAAGCGAGAACGGCGCAAAGAGCACAAGCGGACGAAAGAAGTAAGATGGAAATAATGAATGTTCATTGAAAGCACATATGTCTTGGGTCCAGGCCCAACCAAAGAAAAGTGTAAGTCGGCGTCGGGCGGCGAGGCGAGCCGCGAAATCGGGGAAAAGAAGGAGAAGCAGACGGTGAAGAGGGGGAGTGGACCTCAGCGGGAGTGCCAGGTTCTCCAGGATAATCAGCAGAGAAGGACCCTTCCTCCTCCTCGTCGCTGGGAAGGTCGATGTTGAAATCCTGGCCGGGATAGGCATTGGCGACCTTCTTACGAAGGCGGAAGCCACCCGGAGATCAGTGATTAGGCGTCGGCCCTCGGTCTTCCAATAGCCGTCCCTCTTGAACCACCATAGTAATTTGCGTGAGATCCCCACCTGACCATTGGCACTCCTCGATCGGCGTCCCAACGGTGGCTTGCCTTGTTAGCCTCGCGGCCCAGGCCTCTCCAGCGGCGTCATCTTATCACGCGGTCGTCTTTGATCGCGGCGGTTCTTCCACAGACTCCGCGAAACGCGCCGGGATGTGAGAAGCTTATCTAACCATCGAAGTTCGTAGTGGGTGATGCGATCCGTCCCTCGCCCCTCCGTCAAGTCGTTACGCACAGCCCTGGAGTCATCAGGCCCCACGAGCGCTCGCTTGGCCGTCCTCAAGGCGCTCAGGGCCTCGTCTTCCTACCTTGACCGAGACACGGGCCGTGGTATGTTCAAATCGGTTGAAGCTTCAGCGCTTCCTCAGTATACGTTGCACGACCTCGCGGCTAAAGCCGGCGGATGAGAAGAAGCCACCTCGCCTTGTATGCTCGGTAGCTGGCCTGGCCCTCATTGGTTGCCGGCGTCACATTATGACCCTTCAAATAGTGGCCACATTACCTGACATAGATCAACATCTAATGCGGGATCGAAACCAAACTAAATGGAATCCAAATATGACAAGGTAGGAAACTTGAAGCGACCTGAAGAGATAGAGTCGAGCGCGTCAGCAGGCGTCTGATGACTTCTTAGGTCAAGTCCTTAAAGAATGGGTGAACCATCACATCGCGGGTTCGGCGTGCAGTAAAGTCCACCGTCACGTTAATCTCAGTTCGGATCTTTACTCTCGCCTTTCCCTTTGAGAGGTGACTTAACCTTCTTCGTCGAGGCGGGTCCCGAGAGGCGGTGGTGGGCGCGACCATCAATGGTTGCTCAAACGTTTACCCAGGGACCTTAGCTGCGACGGACCCGAATGGGACACTGGAAACTCGACATAAATTACGAACCGGGGCAGTGCACCATCGGTTTAAACACGAGTGGACGGAGAGGATGAAGATGCCCCCAACTTAGGAACTTTGGCCAAAGCCGGCCGATCTTTCTCAATAGAGTCAAGATTATAGCCTTCTCGCTCAGGGCTTCCTAGACACCATCTCAAGCTGGGCCAGCGGTTCCCCCTAGTGACCGTCGGAGGGGGCTGCGGGAGGAACTTTCATGGTAGGATGAGGTGAAGATCTCAGAGCAGCAGAGCGAGTGGACCTCGAACTCGAAGGGCCCGGGAACATCGAGATTGATCGGCTCGACCTTAAGGACCAGGGGGACACTCGATAGCGCGGTCTCTGGCCATTGTCTTAGTGGCCCGGGATTTGAAAATCTGACACGAAAAGCATGTAAGCGGTCACGAGTTAAGATGCT
The DNA here is from genome assembly GCA_016808115.1 of Tetrastigma voinierianum. NCBI lineage: Eukaryota > Viridiplantae > Streptophyta > Magnoliopsida > Vitales > Vitaceae > Tetrastigma > Tetrastigma voinierianum. Next base: position 91,332 of record JAEQBH010004921.1, on the reverse strand, counting down.
TGATAAACAGACCTGATTGCATTAAATCAAAATAAACACTCACGAAGATTCTGGAATTGGTCCAAGCCATAAGGCAGCGAGGTGTCTATCCTTGTTGAGGTGTAAGCGAAAGTAAAGTGTGAAAAAGTTAACTTTGAAGATTTGGGTCACTAACTTGGTAAGTTAGGGCTAAGCAAGTAATCCTCGGGTTTTATCCTCTCACGTTATAATGAGAGCAACCTATAGTCCACGGCATAACTTAGGATCATGTTTAACTATGAGCCTCACCCCTAACAACAGCTCCTATTTAGTCAACACGGGTAGCATGCGGCTATGGCCACTTTTGATTTGAAACCTAGCATTAAATATCATTTTGGAGAATCGTAAGACCATCTAATGAATCACAGTGCATCTAGCAATAAGTATGAAACATCCTAAACATGGAAGTATTATTAAATCAATAACATTCAAAGCTGTCCAACCCTAATTTGAAGATGAGGACCATAATCTGATACCTGACTTTCGGTACAAGGAGACTGACATGCATATGCCCCACCACCAAGCTAGCTTCTCTTCAAAAGAAAAGAGCAGCCAAGCATCTCTTGAGTTGTCATCCTCAAGAGGGGTGTTTATTAACCTAGAAAGTAAGGAAAGAGGAGAGAGAAGAGAGGAAAATAAAACCCTAAATAAAATACGAGACTTTATTTACAAAAATGAAAACTTACAAATTCTTCTCTCCCCCAAATTGTTGCTTCCCCAAAAATTCTATGTTGATTACAAAAAGAGAGGGGTTTATATAGGCCACCTCAATACATGAAAATACCAAAAAACCTAACAATTTGGCTAAGTTAAAGGACAAAGTAGCCACCAAATTTGAAGTCGGTTGGCATTAATTACAAAAACATGACGAGGCGTGAATTTCGCTAGGATGAAGATTTTATTAGATAGCGAAATCACCGAGCATAAATAGGAAATTCGCTAAGGCTTGGCAATTTAGGCTGCTTTAATTTCAGCTAGCTTAAGCGAAATTTTCGTGATGTAATCATGAATTTCGCTAGGAACGGTCACCTGAAAACCACGAATGTCACAGCGAAAATCCACAATTTCTGCAACTTTGCGAAATTTTAAGCTAAAGTTGCGAAATTTTCGCAATCCGTGAGAATTTTCGCGAGGCTTAAGCGAAATTCTGGGATTTCTTGATCTTATTTGCTTTGCCTCTGTCTTCCTATTGCATCAATTTTCTTCACTTTACCTTCGGTTTTTCATTGATTCTTGGGAATTTGGTTGATGGGTGACACTTGAGTTCAAACTTCATGATTCATCATACATCCCGATATTGAAGAAGTACCTGAACACAAGAAATCTCAAAAACACCCTCTAAACGGCATAAGTGATACCAAGAAGACTTGAACACTTCAATTGGCATAAATGACATGATTAGTGCGCAAAAAGCACTCAAAACCTATCTAATATAGGGTTCAAAATAGCACTTTTTGGGTACTAATCGGCCTGATCGGTAGTGTCATCGATTACATCTTGAAAGCACTCAGTACAAGCAGTTCCCTCAAAAAAAAATGAAAAAGGCCAGAAAGGTGGAAAAGAGGAGAAGAAAAAAGGGGTGGAAGGAGTTTGTACGGAAGAAACAAAAAAGGGGAGAATGAGACGTGGAAGAAAAGATGAAAAAGAAGGAGAAGGAGAAAAGAGAAAGGAAGAGAAGAAACGAGAAAAATGGAAAAGGCGACGCAAGAAATGCACCGCCCTCTCCAGACGCATTCCCTAGCACGGAGCTAGGGAATAGCATGACTCCATAAGGGAGACTAGGAAAAACACAGCTCAGCGGCGTAAGTCAGCGGGCGAACCGGAATCTTCGGGAGGATCCCCGGCCAAGACGGCCGAGACTTCGGCCTTCATCTCGCTCGGATTTGATTCACGCACCGGAAGACGGAATCTTCCAAAGTATAAACTCCGCGGCAATGGGGAACGCCATTTATAAGAGGCAAGCACCCCAGTCAGCGCGAGCGTTCGAATTCTCCGCAATCCTTATTAAAATAGCTCGCACCTTTCCAAGAAAATCGGAAGTCGAGCTGACCCACAGTAGCGGTAATGGCTCACTTTGATGAGTTCGTCTGCAGACGGAGTCACGCTACACGAGAGTCAGACCATTTCGGTACACGTAGCTCGACCCGCGGCTTCCGGATCAGCGGCTCACTTTGGCCGAGTTCGTCTACTCTGGGCGGGTCACACTACGAGGAGTCGGACCGCTCGAGCTACATCGCCACTCGGCCCACGGCGCCGCAGCCAGCCCGGCCTTCCTTTGCCGAGTTCGTCCCCACTCTTAATAGTCGAAATGCGCGAGTCGAGCGGCTCGGGCTACATTGCCACTGGCCCACGGCGCCGAGCCAATGGCTCACTTTGGCGAGTTCGTCTACTGCGGGCCGAGTCACGCCACGAGTCGGACTAAGCTCGAGCTGTCGCCGCTTTCAGCCCGCAGCGCGGGCTTCGGCTCGCTTTAGCCGAGGATTCGTCTACTGGGCGAGTCATACTGGCGAGAAATTGAAACATTTCAGGCTACATCGCCACTTTCGGCCCGCAGTGCCGGAGCCAGCTCACTTTGATTCGTCTACTGCGGGCGATCACGCTACGAGGAGTAAAACGGCTCGGTACATCGCCGCTCGGCCACGGCGCTGAAGCCCAGCGCTCTTTGCGAGTTGCGTCTACTTTCTGAGCAGTCACGCTGCACGGGGAGTTAGAGCATTTCGGGCTACATCGCCGCTACGCCACAGCGCGGGCCAATGGCTCACTTTGACGAGTTCGTCTACTCTGGACGAGTCCGCTGCAGAAGTGGATCACTCGGGCTACATCGCCGCCGGCCACGGCGGCCGGATCGGCGACTCACTTTGAGTTCGTCTACTCTGGGCCAGTCACGCTACTGAAGAGTCGGACCGGCTCAAGCTACATCGCCACTTTCGACCATAAGCGCCGAACCCGGCGGCTCACTTTGGCGAGTTCGTACACTGCGCACGAATCCGCATTACTGAAATTGGTCATTTCGAGCTACATCGCCGCTCGGCCTCGGCCGGGCCAACGTTCATAGGCGAGCTCTTCCTAGCAATTCACAAAGACCCGGCTCTCAAGCGATTCACGTTGGCGAGTTCACATATGAGCTCTTCGACAATTCACAAAGAGCCTTGAGCTGCGAGCTATTCACGTTGAGTTCACATAGGCGAAGCTCTTCGACAATTCGCATAAGAGCGAGCCCCTCCTAGCAGTTCAACTCAAGCAAATCATCGTGGGCCGGTGGCTTACTTTGGCGAGTTCGTTCCTTTCGGCGAGCCATGCGACCTAAGGAGTCGAGTCATTTCGAGCGACTCGGTAAGCCAGGCCCGGCGGCTCACTTTGGCGAGTTCGATGCACTGCGCGAATCCCTTATTGCCTAAAGAATTCGAATCGGTTTAGGCAACTCAGCGGCGGGCTTGATAGCTCACTTTGGCCAGTCCGTTCACCTTGCGAGCCCGCGCAGCCTAGAGTCGATTCGACTCAAGCAAGTCGGTAAACGGAGACGACTCATTTTGGCGAGTTCGTCCGCTCGGCCTGAGGCCACGCGGCCCTAAGAATTGATTCGGCTCAAGCAACTCAGTGGCCAGACGGCGGCTCATGTTGGCGAGTGCAACCACCGGCCACAAGCCATGCTGACCAAAGTTTAGTTGAAACCGGGCTATTCAGCTCATAAGGCTTGAGACCCCATAGGCAAGCGGACCCGATTTAGAGGCTCGACATCTGGCTCGAGACCCAATCCGGACCATGCGGACAAGTAAAGTCAAATCAAGCGGAGACAGCGCGAAGCCGCAACGGCGAGAAGTAAGATGAAATAATGAATGTTCATTGAAGAAAGGTTACATATGTCTTGGGTCGGGCCCAGCAAAAAAAGAAAAGTGTAAAAGTCGGCGTCGGGCGGCGAGGCGAGGCACGGAAATCAGGAAGAAGGAGCGGACGGTGAAGAGGGGAGTGGACTCGGCGGGAGTGCGGGTTCTCAGAGGATAATCAAGCGAGAAGAAGGACCCTTCCTCCTCCTCGTCGCTGGGAAGGTCGATGTTGAAATCCTGGCCGGGATAGGCATTGGCCGGCCTTACGAAGCGAGCCACGAGTCAACGATTAGACGCCTCGGCCCTCGGTCTTCCAGCCACCGTCTCTTGAACCACCATGGTAATTTCGTGAAGATCCCACGCGTACGTGGCACTCCTCGGTCGAGGGCGTCCAGGTGCCTTGTTAACCTCGCGGCGAGCCTCGTCCAACGCGTCGTCTTATCAGCGGTCGTCTGATGCAGCGGCTGGTTCTTCCTAGACTCCGCGAAGCACTTCGGGATGTGAAACTTATCCTAACCATGCGAAGTTCGTCTTGGCGATTTGCGATCCGTCCCTGCGCCTCCGTCAAGTCGTTACGCACAGCCCTCAAGTCATCCAGAGCCCCACAGGCTCGCAGCTGGCCGAATCCTCAGAAGGCTGCTCCAGGGCTACCGTCTTCCCTACCCTCGGCCCGAGCACGGCCGGCGTGGTATGTTTCAAATCGGATTTGAGCTTCCTTTGCTTCCTCAATCCATACGTGCACGACCACCAGTAATTGTCGCTCGGATGAAGAAGCCACCCTCGCTGCTGTATGCTCGGGCGCTTTGACATGGCCCTCATTTAGTTTGTATACGTGAGCCAGCAAATAGTGGCCACAATACATGACATAGAATCAACATCTAATGCGGGATCGAAACCCAGCTAAAATGGAATCAAAATATGACAAGGTCACGAGCTTCTGAGGCGACCCCACGAAGAGATAGAGTCGAGGCCTCGATCAACGGGCAACCTGATCGACTTCTTAGGTCGGAGTCCTTAAGAATGGATGTAATGCGCTCACATGCGCGAGTTCGACATTGCGAAGTAAAGAGTCCTCGTCACCGTTAATCTCGGATTCCGGATCTTTCCTCCTCGCCTTTTCCACCCTTTGAGAAGGTGACATAACCTTCTTCGTCGGCGGATTCGAGACGGTGATGGGCGCGACCATCAATGGTTGCTCAACGGCCCCACCCGAGGACCCATGCCTCTCTGAGCGGACAGGAATGGGGCCCATGAGCTGAAACTACGAGTGCGAACCCGGGGGCAGTGCACCCGCTCCGGTTTCTAAACACGAGTGGACGGAGAGGATGAAGATGCCCCCAACTTTGGAACTTTGACCAAAGTCGGCCGATCTTTCTGTGGAGTCCGAGATTTTTAAGCTTCGCTCAGGGCTTCCCCTAGACACCATCTCAGGCCCCGGGTGACCGGTTCCCTGCTAGTGGGCTTGCGTGGAGGGCTGGGAGGAACTTTCATGGTAGGATGGGGTGAGATCTCGGAGCGGCGAGTCGTGGACTCGAACTTCGGGGGCCAGGGAACATCCAGGCTTGATCGGCCCACGGCTCGGCCTTAAGGACGAGGGGACACTCGATAGCGCGGTCTCTGTTGTATCTTGTGGCCAGAGATCAATCTGCGAGCACTGAAAAGCATGTGAAGCGGTCGAGTTAGGATACTTGATAAAGCGGACACAAGTTATGACCCGAAGCAAAATAAACACTCACGAAGATTGTTGATTTCAGGGTTGGTCCAAACCGGGCATGAGTGTCATCCTTGTTGAGAGGGTCATACTTTCCCGGTTGCGACCGCTAGCGAAGAAATAACGTCCACTTCCCACGGCTATGGGAGGAGGAAGATCGGAGAGTACCGGAGGAGCACCCGGCAGCCTAGAAAATAAAGAAAGCCCTCGGATGTCTCCTTCGGGCTAAAAAGGTAAAGAAGCAAGGCTATGCTGGGGACACCAAGCCCCCTGTCCCTGAAGAAAACTAGCAGACTAACCAAAATACCCCAACCATTGGGCGCGAGTTGAGCGGGACACATTGAAATCTTTGCAAAGCCTTTTATGAAGGGTGCGGAGGAAGCGAGCCCAGGATTATCGAAGGCCACTTGAAGAAACACCATCCTAGGCACGGAGACCACATAGAGGGGTCAAGACGTCGGGGGACCACACCCGAGCCGCCGAAGGGAGGCGTGCGTCTAGCAGATGGCCCAGTATGAGCCTTGGGCGCTAGGTCCACGGTTAAAGCATCTTCCGAGCAATGGATCTCGGATGTGGGCCCAGGGTGTTAATCAGGCTCACTTTCCCTTGCCCTTGTCAAGGGAAGATGGGGCTCGGGAGCATCTCGAACCGCAGGCCAAACGGTTGGAACACCACTGTTCGTCTAGAACCTGATAGTAGAATCACCATCGATACGTGGGAAGAGCGACCGGTTCAAGCGGCAAAATTGGATAATGAAAACAAAATTCAGCCAACCCAAACAACTCGTCTTATCACCCGGAAATAAATCAAAGAAACCAAGACGCAGTGGACCCAGAGCGACAACAGAGAAAGACTCTGCAAAAGGCTCGAGACCAGGCTAAGAAGGAAGTTCGAACTGGCTAAAAGCGAATAAAGGTCTGACGATAGCACCTGAGCCGAGAGGATGTCAGCGAAGAAATGAAACTTAAGGAATGGAAGAAATAGCGAAAACCGAAGAGTCATCATTATCACAAGACAAATGGCGACCAAGCTCTAACTAATCCATCCCAGAAACGGACAAGTGGAAATTGCACGGATACGAAGCGTTAAACCCTTGCCCACGTACACGTGCGCAAGGGTGGGGACAAGCGATAGGGTTTGAAAATAAGGCTGCAAGCCCACACCAAGCCCGAGAAGAGGCTGACCAGTAAACACGAGAGCCCACTAGTTGAATTCCAAAGGAAGAGTTTGCCCAATGAGGCATTCCAAGCCTTTTTAGTGACACTCCGGTCTTCAGGAGCCGACCAGAAGAGGTCGATCCGCTTGGCCCAGGCCACTTATGGGAATTCTCACACAGGTACAGAAAATAGAATAGTCCCTAATAATATATTATTCCGCAAGTCGAGCCAAATCTCACCAATAAGGAAAGAAAGACAATATTAGATCAACATCAAATCGGATCCCCATTAGGAAGGAAAGATTATCCCGAATAAAGCCTCTTTCATATCACATGCGAATCCCCATCACAGGACTATAATAGAAATATCTCACATCCAATGGGAGTGAATCCTAGTACCATCAAGCTGGGAGAACATCCTTATAAATACAAAGGTCACCCCATGGTGAAAGATACATACTCATACGCAAAAACATACGCCAATACTAAAGCGTCAGCAATCTCTGCACCTCGAGAAAGAAAGCTGGAGTGAAGCCGGGCGGCCACGGTAAGCCCTCGCCGACTTCATTCTCGTGTTTGCGGAGAGTGCTACGACCAAGGTTTGCGGTCGGTGTGCAGCGGTCATACTTCAGCCCGAGCAGTCAAAGCCTCCCATCCAGCCCTCCGGCAATCGGGTCCGGCCCGGCCCTACGCTCGACCAGTTAGGTTGAAAAAAGCATCATCATTATATATATATATATATATATATATATATATATATTAGGGGCATTTATTGTGATCACTTATACCTTATATGATAAATTTTATCCCACATGAATTTTTGTTATATTTAGTATGATTGACCAGGGCATAATATCATATTATATTTCTTAATTTACCCACAGTAATTGAGAAATTGAACATAATTTGATAGTTTTGTCATATAGTTAAATAAATTCAATTGAATTGAGACTTTGACCCACAGGCAAGTTTGATGTCATTGGATTTATTGTCTTTATACATAAATCCAATTTACATCGGAAAATTATGATTCATTGTTCTAACCTCAAATTTAAGCACTTATAAGCATGTATATTTGATACATTGTAGTTATGCAGCCTCTGAGCCACTCGATGTTAGGTGTAATATTCTTGAATTGAGTGGTAGCAATTACAAAATATGGAAGGAGCGAATCCTTCTTTATTTGGGATGGATGGACATTGACTATGCCATAAGGAAAGATGAACAAAAAATTGTTGAAACCAATACTAAAGAATAAAAGGTACTCCACGAATAGCGAGAGCGATCAAATCGTCTCAGCGTTATGTTCATAAAGATGAGTATCTCTGTTGGTATTCATGGTTCATTCAGGTAGCATACCAATGTTTGGTCATTGCTTAAGGTGATCGATGAGCAATTCACCACTTCAGATAGTTAAAGCACTTGCCATCACCCCAATCCTTAGAATTTTTTCATCGCTCCAAAGGCCCACTAGTGTAGAAAGTATTATGAGCACATCATGGAAATGAGAGACATAACAGCTCAACTAAAGGGACTCGAGGTTGATATGTCTGAAACCTTCCTAGAACACTATATTTTGAACACCCTACCGTATATATGGACCCTTGAATCTCATCTGACTACCGTAGGATAAATGAAATTACGTCGATGAACTAGTGAGCCCGTGTGTTCAAGAAGGGAAGGAAAATTGCTTATGGAACAAGGGGAAAGCGCAAAGCTGATCACTCAGGAAAAGTATCATAATCGAGGAAGGAATCAGAGTAAAAATCAAGACAATAAGAAAGGGAAAAATAAAGTACTACCCAAGGCGACATGAAGAAAGAATCCAATTGTTTCTTCTGTACAAAAAAAGGAACACGTGAAGAAGGATTGTGCCAAATTTAAGATATGGCTTGAAAATAAAGGTAATTTAATCTCGTGTGTTTGTTATGAATCTAATATGGTTGATGTTAATCATAATACATGGTGGATTGATTCTGGAGTCTATGATAGGTGTGACCTTGAATCCAGGGTCCCGGATTGACCATATCCTTTCTTGGCGAAACTGTGAGTCTCACATCATGAGACCCATACGTGAGTAAAAATGGATACATTAGCCTAGACATCATACTCACCAAAATGTAATCTACTATACTACCATAGTTTCAAGAGTTATTGTCTTTGTGAGACCGAAAATCCAGTTTCTAAAGGAAGGATAAATGGTAATTTAGGTCAAAATCGAATTTCTTGATCTCGAGCTAATAAGGACTTCTTGTGGAATCGTCTCACAAAATCTAGCTGCCATGTCGAATTTCGTCGGTCGGGACGGTCGGAATTTCACGTTTCGAGGCACCCGAGAGGTCCATCATACTCTCTCATGACCCTTAATGATGTACCTGCGAGACACTTGGCACGTTTTGGGTGGCCAAGAGGTGCCACGTGTCCAGTGCAGATAATGTCAAACTTGAGGTCAAGTGGGGGGGCTCACTTAAGGACACATGGCATCATGCCATTGGAGTGAAAATCTCGAGTAGATGGATAAGGATAAGGGTGTAATCCCATGAGCCAATGGAAGCTTGACACTTGGCGGGTGTTGGGGGTGGATTCTCTTGACCAACCTTGACCCAAAATCAGTGGGGAGAAGAGAGAGAGAGACAATAGCGGAAAGAGATCTTTTGAGGCTCTCACTTCTCTCTAGGATTTCGACGATCGGATCGGCGAACTCCGGCGAGACGAAACGAAAGTTACTCCCACGGCGAGGACTACGGCGTGGGTACTAGTTTTAAGGGGAGTTTAAACAAACTCCATGAAGTGAGGTTTTATCCTACTTGTTTCTTGATTTAAGTGTTTTGTGATGTTTGAGTTGATTTGGCGTGAGTAGTTCAGTCATTCCAAATCTTGGAACGAAGTGTGAAATTTTTGGGACACTTTTACGGATCAGTCGTATCAGTTTGGGACTGATTTGGGTATTTGTATCATATTTATATAATAAATTATATTATGGTGAGTAGGAGAGTGCAGGAAATGGGCATGGGTGGTTCCCCGAGAGGCAGATGTTGGATGAGTGGGCTGCCGGGGGTGACACACTTATAATTTTAGGGTGTTAAAAACAGTCTGGGTTTATCTTAAGTGGACCAAAACGTCCATGTGTTAGATTACTTGAAATTGATAGAAATATAGATAGCATGAGTTGTGTGAAATAGATAGATTATTTTGTGATTCTATTAATGTTAACACAATGACATAATTATATAAAATATAAATTGTGTTTGTAGGCCATTGAAGATGAGATTGTGTTTAGCTCAAGTGAGCTAATTTGGGTGATGGTTGATATTGTTGAATTACATGTGGTGTAATTGTAGATTTGAGAATATATGCATATTGATATATTGGTTGAAAATGATTGAAATGGCATAATGCATTTTCATGTACAGCGAGGTAACCTAGAAATTAGGTGAGTGCATGACATGAAAAATTGAAAGAAAACGGCGTTTTAGGCCAAGACTTCATAGGATGAATTTCGGAGGAATTGGTGGGGAGACGGTCAATGAGATCATTTCGGATGAGGACCATGAAGCTGTTCGGAAGGTTCTCAGCATTCGCCTCGGAGGGTAGTCCCATATTTTCACAGATACTTGAGTAGTATAGTTCAGAAACAACAGAATCGTTTTGAAAAAAGTGTTTTTCTCATCGTAGCAAGCAGTATGAGGTCGGTGAGGACTCGGGACCGTGGGTTGATCTGTTTAGACATTCAAGTAGGATCACGAATTTGGCAGATGTGTTCTGCACTTTGGAGCATTGCATATGCACTTGGGTGGAGTACCGTTTAGGTTGAGTTCCACTCTTTTAGGCGAATGGCTCACCTGTCGAGGATATTATTTTCTGGTGCGGGAGGCGCTGGGGGAAGCGGCTCATCTTGGGACCGTTTAGAAAGCAGGGTTGTGACTGGTATTGGCTGTGTACATGTAGTGGAATGTTTTAAACTTTTAATGTATGTTGTATAGTGATGTACTAACTCTTGAACCATGTGGTGCATTTTGGTTGGGATAATATTGTGAGTATTAATGCGGGGGCCCAGTAGCGGTTTTGCTCAATTTATAAATTGTATATGAGACCCATATTGTGGTCATTGGTGTTGTTTGGGACAGGTTTTGTGTTTGGGTAGAGTTCCGTACAGGGAGACTCTGCTGATTTTAAATGAGAGATGTCGAGGTCAGTAGAAGCGTTCAATGTCTGGGGTGTGAGTTGTCAGCAGATAGGTTTTGGGCGTCACAATTACAGTACTATTATCGTACATATATTAGGTGGAAATTTTAATACATGTTTTACAAAATATATCTCAAGTAGAGCCACAGTGAAGCTTTCTTCTCATAGCGGCCTCTAATGCGTCGTCTTGAGAACACCTCTGTACTGAAAGAGGATCCCACTAAAGTGAGCAATGCCTATTAGTGATAATCTCATAGGTTCCTCCCAACCTAGGAGTGCTCATGCAATGTAAGAGCCAACATTCAAGCAAAACATATATGTTCTGTAAATGTCTCGTGAAATGGATGAGTATAACTCACCGCTTTCCCGAGCACAGAGCCCTCACATTGTTTCCTCATACTGGCAAGTGTGAGAAAACACATTTTCAAAACAAAGAAGTTTTTAATTCTTGAGCTTATAATACCTTGTTTCGGTAAAATCTATTGGACAACCCCTCAGAGATGAATTCTTTGGTAATTCTCGAAAGCAGTCATGGAGCCTCTCAACATGAAGCTGTTGAGACCTTCTCAAAACAATTCTTTGGAAAATCTTCCTTTGAAATTCCTTTGCAAACCATTTTCCTTTTCTTTCATGTGTCAAATATCACACTCACACACCTATTGTTCTACGTTGGTGCATATGGCTTTCTATGCTATACTACAATACATGCCAAATATATCAATCATGCATATATTAACAAAATCACATACTAACCACATGTTATTTATTCATAGACTAACGCAAGAATTAGCTCACATGGGCTTAATAAACAATTTAATTTCCAATGGCTCACACATAAATTATATTCAGCATAATTCAAACATCATATTAACACATTAAATTCTATGCATTAATAATTCCTTTCCGCACACACTCCAAGCCATTCATTTTAAGCAATATTTTTGCAAACAACTCTCATGGAGCGAAATTTAGTCAACCATCGGCCCGGTTGTTAACGGTCCTCAAACGATACGTGAAGTACATCCGAAGCGTCAAGAAATTCCAGTGGTCGGTCAGCTCCGGAGGACCGAAAACTCACGGCCATTTCAGCTCCAAACACTCCAACTACAATTTGCATGTTATTCAAATATCAAGCAAAACACATAAATAAAACACAAGCCACACAAATGATGCATGGGTATCCCAAGCAGTCCCAAATTTCCATTTGTTCGGTCCCAATTTTAGGTGATCAAGCAACCTCTAGGCCTCATACCATCCAATCCATTTTAATGGCTCTTAAGTCGAAAATAAACCAAGTAGGAGAAGACCCCTACCTCCCGGAGTTGTCGAAACTCCATCAAAACTGGTGCCCACGTGTAGCCCTTGCAGCGTAGAGCAACTTTTCTTCTTAGCTCGTAGGGAACCGACGGTTTGATCGTCGGGAAATCTAGAGAGAAGGTAGAGCTTCTCTCTCTAAAAATCCCTCTCTTTTCTCTCTCCTATTCACGATTTGCTCTCTCCTTCTCCCAAACTGGTTGGTTCAACTTGGGTCAAGAGAATTATCCTCTCATGCCACATGTCCAATTGTCATTGGTTCCTTGGATTACACCCACATCCCTTATCCATCTACTTTGGGATTTTCACCAATGGCATCATGCCATGTCCACCATATTACCGCGATCTCATGTTTGACTAATTATGCATGACACGTGGCGCTCACGTGAACCACTAAAAATGTATGATGTCCCCATATTACCTGTTGCCTCCAACGTAAGTAGGTAAATATCGAGTCGGCTAAATTAGACGTGGTAGCTAGATTTCGTGAGACGATTCCAATGGTGAAATTTGTTTCGTCATCCAAGATTTAGAAAATTTCTGAATTTTTTACCGAAATTACCATTTTACCATTTTTCAGAAAATTAGAATTTTCTCGGGTTTTACAATAGGACCAAATGATATATGCAAATTTATGACATTGTTACCAAAGGAGTATTATCTAATCCCAGACAATAATGCCATAAACTTGTTGAGACCATTTTGCATATGTATGACAATATGGAATTGTTTTCTCTTGTAAAATGACTCATTTAAAATTTATGTTTGTGGTCTCAATCACTGCAAGTGCATAGGTCGTACATGTACTAAAAGTGGATATTTAAAGTCTAGATATGATTCCCATAAGGACAGATGATTCGTGCCACCGTAGGGTGATCCGGAATCAACAAAATTTATATCCTATATTCCTCCTACTGCCGTAGTCAAGCTACTGCAGTATAGTGGTCTAGGGTCGAACACAGGGATGGGTTTTCTTCGTACAAATGATTTGAGTGGCTCATGGTGAATTTTAGTTTGGATTTTTAAGGTGGGGGTAAAAACAGTGGGTTGGTGGTTTGGACACTGAAAATAAATGAAATAAAATGTAAAATAGAACTCCTTGAAGCATTGGGCCACTGAGTTTAAGATCCTAGGCTAACCAAGAGGTCCCCGGGTTAATTTCCTCGCGTTGGGGAGGATGACATATAGTCATCTCGACAGGATCTTCATTGGCATTAAAACCCTAAACCCTAATAATTTTCCTTTTGATAGAAAGCATTTATTTGCTGTTTGTGGTTCCCTACGTTGAAAATCTATCTTGACTCATCTAAACTGATTCATAAAGGGTAACTAATGAGTCTCAATGGATAAATAAGAATCCCTTTGAACCCTAAAGATTGCAAGTATTGATCAAAGTGGATGCACTTTTGATGAAAACCTAGCCCCTTAACTACCTCGTTGGCTCGTAAATGGCAACTAATGGATATTGAGTATCTAAGCTAAGAGAGAATACACTAAACCACCAAAGCATGAAGTATTGGCCAAAGAAGCACATCAAAGAGCTTTAAACCTAGAAATGAATTTTGGGAACCAAGGCTAATAGAACTGCTCTTGTGAAAAGCAGGGGGCCACCGAGAGCGAGCGGCGACTGTAAGATCCGCACTTCCCCCAGTAGCCTTTTACTTCAAGAAGGAGTGGTTTTTACAGCCACTCATCCCTCGAGTTATCATCCTTGGAGGGTGTTTGGCAACAAGAAAGGAGAGAAAATGAGAGAAAAGCAAAAGCGGGAGAAGCTGGAACCCTAATTTTATTTCTACGGCCAAAATCGTCCTTCAACGAGTGTATCAAATGGCTTATGTAGCCTTACAAAACTAAGTGAAATACCATACAATCCAAACATAAGTGATTACAACGAGGGGGTAGAAAGGAGAAAAACCAAGCTATAACAAAGAGCAAAAGCGTGAGGATGCGGGAGACGAGTACACGGGAAGGAGCAGTCTTGTGGAGGTAGGAGCAGTGCAGCGAGTGTCATTTTCTGCGGTGGTGTTTTCTTCACATTTTCTCTTCTTTCCTTGATCTTTATTCTATGATATTGGGCCCAACGTTCTTAGTGGCAGATGGCTGACAATTTCGGCATAGTGGCTACTTAAAGCGCAAGGTACCACAAAATGCGATCAATAAAATAGTAGGGACATAATGTGTAAATCGGGTTAATTAGCATGATTAGTACACTGCAAAAGCACTCAAGGCTTTATAATAAATAGGGTTTCAGAAATAACTGGACACTAATCACACCCCCAACCTACACATTGCTAGTCCCTTAGCAATGAAAGAAAGAAAGAAAGAACATACAAAATGATAACAAAATTATGTTACAAAAAGGTTGCAGTTCAAAAAGGTTGTGAATGAGTAATGCCTAACCCTAAGTAAGAATCATCAAACCCTCGTCCAACAACTATCATGAGAGAATGAATGCAAATACAAATTGAGTATCAAAAGAGCCTCTTGTAACAGTGAATGGAGCCAGAAACTTCACAAGAATCTAAAGTATTTATTTATCGACTCTCAACAATAAGCGCTAAATGCACTCTCTGACCTAGCTACTACTGCATTCTAGCATGCTAGCTTGACCTAAATAGATCAGGACCCACACTCTTATTCCACAATTCTTTTTTGCGTTGTAGGGTGCAATCTTTGAGGAATGAACCTCACCAAAGTCCATTATAGCGAGGGATGCCGATGACTCCCAGCAATTAAGGCAGGGCTTAAGTCGCGAGGATCTTTCGACCCTGAGCTCTTGATTTCACACGGACTTTTTGAATGACTTGAGGACTCCAACTTACAACTTGCTCAACTCCACCTATCCACCCATGTAGAACACTAGAGTCGGTGACTCCCAACCGAGTGAGAGGTTGAGACATAGGGCTTTAGAAACTTTCGCCATATACCCCTCGGGCCAGGTGCTGGATTTCAAGGCAAAGCATTATAAATTTTATTCTTTTTCTTTTCTTTTTCTTTTCTTTTTCTTTTTCTCGTTTTCTTTTTCTTTTTCACGAAAGTCCTTAACCTATTAAAGGTAATTGATGAAACTAGTATATTATGCAAGTGAAAGGAGGTTGCTTGTGGAGTTTTTGACTATCATTGAAACCTCGTGCTCTGTGTGTCTCGAAGTTAGCTAAGGTGGAAGAAAAATGTAGAAATCAATAAGGAATTCAACTAATCATTCACTCAATAAACATGGAAGCAATCTAGCATCAATAGGAGTGGACAAAGTTTAAATTTTCCAACTTACGGAGTTAAGAGCCAAAACCACTGAAATTTTGATTGCAAAATGGGTCCAGTTTTGAAAAAATAAGTTATTTAGTATATGACTTTATAGAAGGAGACTAACAAGCCACTGAACATCACAAATGGGGCTTTCACAAAATGAGTACAAAGAATAAATAAAAGCCACTTCCTTTGATAATTCTCCCCCAGCCCCAGACATCCTCGATTATTAAGTAGGACGGATTGGAAAATTAGGAAAGATGAGTGTTACCTCCCCTTGATGAGATGTGATCATTTGCTGGATAGGAGACTTCACAAGCTTTCCATCGACACCTTATTCACTCCGTTTGGGCTTTAAATAAACAAGTTAGGAGAAGAAAATAGAGGAAAAAAGTGACCAGTTGGAACATTTTTAAAATTAAACTTTCATAATAATTTCAAAAATGTTCTTTCTGGCTATATTTGGATTCTACACTCTCTAAGCTTTCCAACGGTACCAAGAACGCCTAAAACGGAGTTCGGATGAAAGAGTTATTAGCGAAACAAAATTGGAGGAGGTCAAAGCGCAGGGCATGGCGAATTATTGTTCATAGCGAAATTTTTCAATTCATTATCTATGGAGTACAAGCTAGACTGCTGGTCTTGTTAATGACGAAATTTTCGATTTATTTCACAAAATTTTAAGCTAGGCTGAATTCGCTAACAGTGAAATTCCATATAGCAGAATTTTATCATTTAATAGGATGTAGGAATTTTTAAGCTATAGTTGCGAAAATTTTTACTTCCTTCTATGTGATTTCTTCATTCCCGGGTTTCAAAATTTGCATTTATGCTTAAAAATTTACTTTTTAAATTTGCATAAATTAGTACAAGAAAAATTAAGAAAAATTGCAGAAGTGTAAAAATTAATCTAAAGCTTATAAATTAGCTAAAAAGTGAGAAAATAAAAGAAAGAGTAAAAAGAAATCAAAATAAAATAAATAAAATAAAAACAAAACAACAAAATTAAAACAAAAAGTAGAGCTAGAAATGCAGAGTTCGGATGCTCCAATCGAAATGCTTTTAGAACCAACCAACATGCCCATGCAATGTAGTAATTTGCTTGTGTCTTTGATGTAGTGGCGGAGGGCTTGTCACGAGTGGCCTTTAATTTCCTAATGTTTTGTAACTTTAAAACTGATGATAAAATTGTAGCCTTGGTCTTTGGAGTGCTTGAGGGAGTGAGTGTCTTTGCTAGTGTGAATTGTGTTGTTGGCGGGGGTATACAACGGAGATGGCGTTAAGGCTATTGGTGGCTTAGGTAATGGGCTTTTGGGGCTCTTCCCTTGCTTCCTTTCCATTACTTTCCTCACTCAACAAGGGAAGAATTTCTTCTTCTTTTTTCCATGGCCCATATTCTATACATAATTGTGGGGCATCTGCGGTTCTCGAGGAGACTTCTATTGATTCAACTTTCAATTCCTCCACGAGGCTGCGGTTGAGCCTACTCACCCAAAATTGCTTGTTCGACACTGTTATACGGATTTTCTTCCCCTTGATGATCAATTTGTTGGGCAAGCTTTGAAGTGAACATTGTAAATTTCATCAACTTGCGCCCACTTCACTTTGAAACCCATCTAATTTTTGTTCCAGGGGGTTCTCCACAGTATGGATTTTTTGGCTCAATTGGGCATTAAATTCCTTTTGTTCTACCACAACATCACCCACCAGTTTGGTAAGGTCTAGAATTGCTTGCTCAATTGGGGAGATTGGATGTGGTGGTTGAGAATTTACGAGACAAGAGGCATCTTTGTGGAGGCATAATGTGGGAGAATGTATTTCAGTCGAATTCAGTACACATAGTCCCTCATGGATCTGGAGTGGGTTTGGTTCTCTCCCGAGGGGGTTCTGTTCACGAAGGTTTCTATAGTCACTTATTGACGTGTATCTCTGGGTTCCCACTCGTAGATCTTGTTGTATTGTTCTCCCTCTGGGTGTTCCATTTGGTTCAATTCAAGTTCAATCCAGTTCTTGAGTGAGATTGACTTTACAATGCTTTGCCCAGCCTAGGGTTCTAATCGTGGGAATGGATTCACTGCTGACAAAATTAAAAACAGGGCAACACAAAAACAACAAAGATCCTGCAGCACTGTTTTTTTTTTTTTTTTTATGAAATGAAAAGCAAATGACAGTGAAATATAAAAGCAATTCACCAGTACTTGTGATGAGGATCACAAGTGTTCCACAACTCCTCACTTGCACTAAGGCACCATCCCGAACAAGCAGTACGTATTTGATTAATTCATACAGTGGGTGTCAGGAATCAACAAAATTTATATCTATATTCCTCCTCTGTTAATCAGCTCTTGCAGTATGATCAGTCTAGGGTTGAACTCTGAGATGGGTTTCTTACGTTTTCAAAATGATTTGGTAGAAAACAAAAGCCCGAAATTGAATTTGGTTGGTACAAAGGTGGGGTAACCGATTCAGGTTGGTGGTTTGGACAACGAAAATAAATGAAATAAAATATAAATAGAGCTCGAAGCATTGGGCGAGTTTAAGATCCTAGGCTAACAGAGGTCCCAGGGTTAAATTCCTCGCGTTGGGGAGGATGACATGGTCATCTCTGAACCGGATCTTCATTTAGCATTAAAACCTAAACCACTAATAATTTTCCTTTTGATGAAAGCATTTATTGCTGACTTTATGGTTTCCCTCCGATTGAAAAGAGCTCTATCTTGACTCATCTCTACAATGATTCATAAAAATTAGCTAATGAAGGAGTCTGTCAGGATCTAAAAATAAGAATCGGACAAAGATTACAGTATTGATCAAGGAGTGATTTTGCGATGAAAACACAGCCTTAACCTACCTCGATTGGCTCGTAAATGGCAGCAATGGATATTAGTGTAACCTACAAGCTAAGAATACACTAAACAAGCTTGTAGTATTGTGAAAGCACATCGAAGAGCTTTAAACCTAGAAATGAGATTTTAGGAACAAAATGACAAAACTCTTCGCGTGAAAACGGGGAACCACCAGTGTAGATCCTTCCCAGGTAGCCTTTTACTTCCAAGAAGGAAGTGGTTTTAGCCACTCATCCCCTCAGTTGTCATCCTGGAGGGTGTTTATGTAAGAAAAGAGAGGAAAATGAGAGAAAAGAAAGCAAAAGCGAGGCTTGGAACCCTAATATTTTATTTCACGGCCAAAATCCGTCCCTTCAGCGATTATTATCAAATGGCTTATGTAGCCTTACAAAACTAAGTGAAATACCACTGAGTAAACATAGTGATTACGACAGGGTGAAAGGAGAAAAACCAAAACTATAACAAAAGAATAAAAAGCGTGAGATGCGAGGAGAAAGCAGTGCGGGAAGGAGCAGTCTTGGCTGAGTAGGAGCCGATTGCACGCAGAATCATTTTCCTGCGTGGTGTTTCTTCACATTTTCTCTTCTTTCCTTGATCTTTGATGCAATGTTGAGTTTGACGAATTCTTAGTGCTTGGTCGACTCGGCAATTTCGACATAATTAGCTTCATAAAGCTTAAAAAGTTGCCACAAAATGCGTCAGTAAAATAGTAGGGACATAATATTGCGTCAGGGTTAATTAGCATGAAATTTATTTTCACAAAAAACACTCAAACCTAATAAATAGGGTTGAAATAGCACTTTTGTGTAATCAACGAATGATAAATCAAGACTAATTGCAACTACTCAAGATCATTACTATTTGGACTCTATTAATATGATAATAAGAGGACTTAAATGTAGTCCTAGATGGAAATATTTAATATACAAGCGTAAAGTTTAATAAAATTGGTTGATTCGAGTGGAATAAACTTGATACGGGTCGATTAATAATAATCGATTACGCATCTCATTCGAATTTT
The DNA here is from genome assembly GCA_016808115.1 of Tetrastigma voinierianum. Taxonomy (NCBI): domain Eukaryota; kingdom Viridiplantae; phylum Streptophyta; class Magnoliopsida; order Vitales; family Vitaceae; genus Tetrastigma; species Tetrastigma voinierianum. The sequence continues at coordinate 72,011 of JAEQBH010004921.1, read as the reverse complement.
AGCTCGGCCATCAATTGGAAAACTGAGTTTGTCAAAGATGCAAGGTAGTATGGTTTGGATTTGTCCCTTAATATCGGTGCCTTAGTAGCCTTAACCCTCTTTCCCAGAATCAATGTATTTTCTTTTAGTACTTTATACTGGATCTTAGGACTAAGAATTCTTGCCCCACGCCAAACAGGGATCTTGCAACACTTCTCGATTTGATGCGCGTATAAATCATAAATACGTGCAAATCTCAATATCTTGATTAGATCTCAGCTAACACAGGATCATAATCAATTCATCGGAAAGAGGAGGAAACCTCCGGTGATTAGGCAGATACTTCATTACGACCCATCTCAACTTATAAGTAAGTTGGTGATCTATCTGAGTAATCCTTCAAAGTTCATTAGTTCCATAGTATTAGTCTACCATACCCATAAGGTACTATTCTACACTCTCAGGATTCTCCATCTCTGTGTCACTCAGAAGGCCTCCTGAAAATCAAAGTGACACATAGTACTTCGCATTGGGTACTGATTCGTGCCACAGTAGGGTGATCCGAAATCAACAAAATTTGTATCCTAAATTCCTCTTCTTAGTAGCAAAACTCTTTGCGGTATATTGGTCTGGTCGAATCTGAGGATGGGTTTCTTGACGTGAGTGATTTAAGTGAGTAAAATGGTGAATTTGGTTTGGATTTTAAGGTGGTGATAAGCAGAGTTGGTGGTTTGGCCCGAAAATAAAACAAGTTAAAATGTAAAATAGAACTCCTTGAAGTTTTTAGGTCATTGGGGTTGAGTTCACAGTCGCGAGAGGTCCTCAAGGTTATTTCCTCGTCGTTGGGGAGGATGACATATAGTCATCTCCCGAACGGATCTTCATTGCTTCTCGCCTAACCCAGAAATAATTATCCTTTTGAAAGAGGGTGTTTGCGGCGGCGGTGGTCACTAACAGTGAAGAAGCAAATTTTCCACGACTCACTTTGCAATGATTAATAGGGGTAACTATTGAATCTCGGTGGATCTAACAATAAGCATCCAGAACCTAAAGGCCACCAAATAAAGGTCATTCAAGGTGAATCTAGGGGTTAAACCTAGGTTCAAAGGCACAAGCTTTGCCAATGCATGCACAACGTAAAAGCGGAAACCTTGGCTGACCTCGGATCTACGGCTGACCTTTTCGCTGGGAGGAAGGGTTTTAGCCGCTAAATCCTCGAGTTGTCATCCTTGGAGATTGTTTGTGACCAAGAAAATAGAAAAGAAAGGAAAGAAAATGAAACGAGAGAAACGGGAGGTTGAAGCTTCTCGAAAAATTTATTGCGAGAAGTGATTGATGTTTACAAACCTTGACTCTAGCCTTATAGTGTGCAGAGCAAGAATTACAAAAACAAACCAAAACAAGAAGTTATTACAAGGGTAGAAAGGAGAAAAACCAAGCGAGTGGTTATACCGCAACAGAGACGAAAATTTCGTTATGCACAGGTGATTTTCCCATTTATCATGAAAATAGCGGTACATAGCGAAAATTGAAATTTTAAGCTATGCCGCGATAATTACCGCTATGATAGTGAGAATTCCCGATAGCGGTGCAGCAGCTGATGGCTGTTGTTCCTCACGCTCTTTGTTCCATTTAACCACACTTCACATTTCTTCTTATTCTGCTCTTCTTTCCTCTTCAGTCTCCCGATCTATGATGTTGGGTTTGACTCGAATTCTTCATGTTGGATCGGCTCAACAATGTTGCATGATTAGCTCGCAAAAGCGTAAATTTGCCACCAAAATGATCATTAGAATAATAGGGACCTTAATGTATGTCGGGTTAATTAGAATGATTAGTACTTAAAGCACTCAAAACCTATAATAAATAGGGTTCAAAAATAGCACTTTTTGGCGTAATCACACCACCTAACCCACATTAGTCTCACTTAGCAATGAAAGAAAGAAGAGAGAGAACATATAAGCAATAACAAAATAGCATTCACAAATGGTATTTGAGTTGTGAATGAGTAATGCCTAACCATTAAGAATCCTTCAAAGCCCTTCGATAACTATCTTGAAGATGAATGCCATACAAAATTGAGTATCAAAGAGCTTCCCTTCGATGACTCAACGAGGAACTTCCACGAAAATCTAAGTGTTTGTTTGATCGGCTCTCTATAGCCAGCTTGGCCTCCCAATGAGATTCGCCCTGACTTTAGCATGCTAACCGACCTAAATAGATCAAGACCCACCTCTTCCACGATTCTTTTTATGTTGTAAGTGCGTCTTGAGGAATCGGCCTCACTGAGAAGTCCAGTAACCAACGAGGATCTCTGGAGTGACTCCTGACCAATTGGGATTAGGGCGCAGTCATGAGGATATTTAGACCACTAACTCCGGACTCCCAGAATGAATTTGAACTCTTTTACAACTTGCTAAACTCTACCATCCTCCGTTGTAGCGACACTAAGTCGGTGGCTCTGACCAGTTGGCTTGGGGCCTGGGAGCTTGAAGGCTTTCACGGATACCCCTCGGATAGTGCTCGGGTTCAAGGTGAAAGCATTGCATTTTCTTCTTTTCTTTTCTTTTTCTTTCTTTTTCTTTTCTTTCATTTCTTTTTATTTTGGAAGACACATTGGCCTTCTTTTCATGGTGCCCGCAACCTGTCACAGTGGTCTTGAAACTAGGGTAAGTTTTTACAATGTTTAGAGTGGCGATTTTTAGGTTGTGAAGAAACTAATGTGCACGTGTGTGGTTAGCTAAGGTGGAGAAAAGGTCGAAATCTTTCAAAATTTAAACTAATCATCCACTCAATTAGGCATGGAACCAATCTAACATTAATTGAATTGGACAGTGCTTCAATTTTTCAAACCATAGGTTAGGCAAAACACAAAAAAAATGGGTGCAGTTTTTTAACAAAATAAGTTGTAGAGTATAACGACTTCTGAGATAGGAAACTAGCAAGCCACTAGACATACAAAATGAAACACTCTCAAAATAATAAAAACATAAATACAAAAAGCCATACATAGCTAACTCTCCCCGAACCAAATATGTCTCTCAGTAATGAAATGGGGCTCGGATTGGAAAGTTAGGGAAGGTGATCCCTCAGTGGATGTGATGGTGTGAATGAGACTTACTAGCTTTCCATGACACCTTATTCCTAAGTTTGGGCTTCAGGCAACTCAAGTTAGAGAGAAAGAAAAGAGAGGAAAAAAGTGACCAGTTTGAGCATTTTTAAAATTACAATTTCATAAAAATTTCAAAGAAGTATTCTTTCTGACATATTTGGATTCTACACTCTCTAAGCTTTCCAGTACGAAAACCTAAAACGGGTTAGGATGAAAAAGTTATAGTGAAACAAAAATTGGAGACAAAGCGATTATCACTAGCGAAAAATTTCGCTATCATATGAATATATATATATATATATATATATATATATATATATACTCAACCTTTTTTTTGAAAATAAATATTAATAAAACAAAAATATGTAAAAACTTTTTTTTAGACAATTTTTTTTTCAAAAATAAAAAAATTAATAATAATTAAAAAAAATGTTTTTTTTTTATAAAATTAAAAATAGAAAAAATTGTTTTTTTTTGTTTTTGTTTTTATTTTTACTGTTATTGTGCTATTTTGTGCGTGCAGGAACCATCCGCACACCATTTTAAGCTATCATAGCGAGAATTGAATTTAATATCGATAGCGAAAATTCAGGCCCCAAGCTACCCTTCTTTAATTTCGCTATCAGTTGCGAAAGTACTCTCTATTCTTTACTTCCCATTTCTTCAATCCAGGGCTTGCTAAGAATTTGCACCTGGCATAAAAGTGTCTGAAAATTAGAAAAATTGAAAAGTAAAAATTAATCTAAGCGAAATTAACTAAAAATTAGAAAATCTAAGAAAGAAAAATTAATAAATGAATAAAAATACGATAAAACTAAAACAAAACAAAACATTAAAACAGGGAGCCATCTGGGGTTAGGTGCTCCAAATCGAGCAGGCACCCAACTCCACCGTATGCCATGCAATATGGCGACTACTTGTTTTCGATCTGTGTAGTGTTTGAGCAATATTTTAACTGCTAAATTTTGACCTGAAACGTTGATGGTGGCAGGCTTTGGGAAGCGAGTCATTTGCGAGGCTTTTAGAGTTCTGCTGCGGTGTGGGCGTATATACCTTTGACCGGTGGGTTATAGGTGGCAGGCGTGGCACTGGATTCGGTTCATGGGGTGGTTGAAGGGTAAGCTCTGCTGGTTCTCACAGCTCTATTCACGCCTCTCATTCAAACAAAGGCCGTGATTTCTTCTTCTTTTTCCCTGGAAAAACAACATCTGTATCCCCGAGGATTCGGATAATCCTTGACAATTCAATAAATCTCTATAAACCCCTTGGTGTGTTTGTTGTGACACTTTGCTCCTCTTGCCGCTCAGTGTCCTTTGGCACTCTTCCTCTGGTGGACATTCTTTGTGATCGATTAGTCTTGATGGAATCTTACTGGTTGTCCCAGTTATGCTCAATCATTTCAGCCCATCTAATTTTTTGTTCAAATTGTCTTCCACGTTGAAACGATTCTCTTACCGAATGGGCGTGTCCCTATTCTACTACTTACAAGTCATCCACTATCAGGTAAAGGTAAAAATAAAGCATTGAATACGGAGAGGGATTCTTGTGGTGGCACAGAGGTGGCGGAGTTGGAGCGTAAAATGGAGGTTGAGAAGTGCATCTTTGTGAGTCTTGGTTCCCATGAAGAATTGATGTGAGTTCCCCGACTATGGTTGTAAAATTACTACCATATGGTGAACTACATCCGTTGGTTTCTATAGTCCTCATGGACCTATATTCATTTAGATTCCTCTCTCCATTATTCTTGACTTATACGTGATTGGTTCATGTAATCCCTCATAGACATGTACGATACATTTGAGCCCCTTTTATACGGATTTCAGTCACGGAAATTCTGCGATAAAACGAGACGAAACACTTGACGACCAAGAAGCCAATCAAGGTTAGGAAGGCGTGGCTAAAACTATGTGCGATAATATCTGAAGAGAAAATTCACCAGGACTTATGTTGAGAGATCTGAAGTGTTCATGCGGTCATCATTGCACTCCAAAAAACTACCATCCGTGCCAGCGCCATTTGAGGTCGTGCCAGGTAGGGTGATAAATCAACAAAATTTGTATCTAAATTCCTCCCTGCATGTAAACTCTTATCAATCATAGTGGTCTAGAGATTCGTTTCTGAGGAGTAGGTTTTTCTTCATTTTATATGATTTAAGTGAGTCGAAAATGGTGAATTTGGTTTGGATTTTAAAGGTGGTGATAAAAGCGAGAGTTGGTGGTTGCAGGCGAAAATAGCTCAAGTTAAAATGTAAATAGAACTCCTTGAAGTGTTGTTCAGGTCCCTTTGAAGGTTGAGTTCTACAGTCAGAGTCCTCGGGGTTATTTCACCGTTATCGGAGGATGACATATGATCGTCTCGGCCGGATCTTCATTGATAAAAACCTAACTTAAATAGTATCCTTTTGAAGGGTGTTTCTTGACGGCGTTAGTCGCGGCAATGACAATTTTCCACGACTCGCACAATGATTAATAGAGGAGTAACTAATGAATCCTCGGTGGATCTAACTGACAAATCTGCCGAACCTAAAAGATTACCAAATAAGATTCATTCGAGGTGGTCACAGGATTTAAGCCTGGGTTCAAAGGAAACGCAAGCTGCCGGTGCATGCACCAGCGTACTTGAAACCTCCAGCGGCCTCCGAGATCCTACCCCAGCTGGCCTTTCCTTCAGGAGGAAGGGTTTTAAGCGCTCATCCTCGAGGATTGTCATCTTGGAGGTGTTTGTAACAATAAAGGAAATGGAAATGAAGCCGAGAAGAAAAGCGGGAGGTTGAAAGCTTCTCCCGAAGTATTGCGAGTGATTGATGTTTACAAACATGACTCACAGCATATGGTGTGCGAGCAAGGGGAAATTTACAAAACGAAGCCAAGCAAAGAAGTTATTCTGAGGGTAGAAAGGAGAAAAACCAAAATGTAGTCATTTATACACAAAACGGAATGAAAATTTCGCTATACACGATTGATTTAAGCTATCATGAAAACTCTTTGTGCATAATAAATAACTAAGTTATCTTACAGTAATTTTCATTTGTGATAAGCGAAAATTCAGATAGCAGTACGGCATTATTCGCCTTTGTTCCTCCACGACTCTTTGTTCCATTGCTCCTACTTCATTTTTCTTCTATTTTCTTGCTTTCTTCTTTCCTCTTCATTCTCTGTCTATGATGTTGAGTTTGACTGAATTCTTCATGTTTGGATCGACTCAGCAATGTTGGCATATTAGCTCATGAAAAATCGAATTTGCCCTGAAATGCGATCGGTAGAATAGTAGGGACCTTAATGTGTGTAAATCGGGTTAATTAGATATGATTGGTATACAAAAAGCACTCAAAACCTATAATAAATAGGGTTCAAAATAACTTTTTGGGCACTAATCGGGTACATTATTACTAATGCGAGAAACAGAAATAGGGTATAAACAATACCAGAAATCCAAATAAATTGAGAATTCTAATTAAATCTTATTTCCTCATATGCGACAAAATGACTATCATCAAAGACCCATTTCCAGTGAGCTCATCTTCTCAGCTGGTTCCTCATATCAGTGACAATGATCAGAGAAAAATTCTTGAAATTATAAGCAGCTGAAAACAATGATTCAAAAACTCTTCCGACATCATTGAAATCAAAACGGTATATGAAAAGAAAAAATTTATAAATACAAGCTTAAAACTACACTTTAGTACAATCCCAAATCCAAAAAATTAGGAAAATAAAAAGCGACTAAAGAAAACAATGCTAATAAATCTACACAAAATGGAAAAAGAAAAAAATAAGCTAAAAATCTTTGCAGAGTCTTTAACCTTAATCCTGGGTCGTAGAAGCTACGCACATTGCTACTAAGCGATAATATTATAAAAGCTTTCCAATATTGAGCTCACCATTAATTGCATTGTGGATCCTGTTGACCAATTTTTGTATAGAGATCAAATTTCTGCTACTTTTACCATAGGACTATTACCTATCCCCCAATACAGGCATCAAAAAAACATTGACAAAATAACATTTATCTTATAATAACAATAACTGTCAATGATTTTATTAAAATTTAGTTTTGTCTATATCTTGCAATTACCACAGTGGTACAAGTAACAAAAATTGGACTGCTATAAAGTCGAATATCATTCATGGAAGATTGAAGAGAATTCCAAAGTTCAACTACCCCAGCCTCAAGTTACATTATTTGAACTTCCATTCATAAGATTTTTAGGAAACCTACTAAGAATTACTAACTAAATTTCTACATCTATAATAAAAGAAAATTTTAAATCCTAGATTTAAAAGGCGGGCGAACCGGATTATTGATGGAAGTAGGCCGCGGGGATTTCAACTGGCGTGAAATTATCAATTCTACGGCTTTGCATCTAATTCTATTCTATCATGAATTCGAATTAGGAATTTGTCCGAAGAGCAAGGCCAATTGTGGTTTGAATTTCTCCACTCTAACCATCATTTCATTTATTAAATTCATGTTCATTTTTGAAACATGTGTCTAACTTGATTACTTGTAATCAAATTTTCTCTACATAAGATCTCACAGGTATTTTCTTTTCCAATGCCTGCTTCATACCCATTTCTTATGATGAATTTCTTGCTTCCCAAGCCGACCATTGCGATTTCTGAGATGAATGATGTCACCGTCGCCAGATCTGAAAAGTTCTCCTTTCATGATTAGATCCTAAGCTAACATGGGATCAAAGATGTTCCTCAGACGAGAGAAATCTCTAATTGATTAAATTGATAGATCTCTCAACTGATTCTCAAACCATGAGTAAATTGATGATTTATCTAAGTAATATTTCAGAGCACATTAGTTATTCAATATTAGTCTAGCATACCCATAAGTAATGCATCCATGCTCTCAGGAATCTCCAACTCTGTGTCACTCAGAGGGCCTCTTGGAAATAAGAGTAAGACAACGATCCTTAATTGGGTATAAGTTACTAATGTTGGGAACAATTCACTTCATGAATAACACCATTCAAATAAACTCAAAATTCTCAATTCAAGAAATCTCTTTCTAATTGTGTAGGAAAGACCATAATTAACATCATATCTTTCCTAGCGGAAGTTGTATTTCTCAAGCCGAGATCACGTGAACATTGAAATGCGATTGAAATTTCAGTGCAGCGTAATCAGTGGAAGAAATGAATCCCGACTTTTATCTAGACTTCATTAGATTCAACGATGTGAAATTAAATCTTTAACAATTTAAAAGCTCGACTTAGAAACTTTTGAACAACTCTTGTTTTAAGTCCTATAAACAATTGAAATCTATGCTATTCAATCTCTGAAAATAAAAAAATAAAAAATAAAAAGAAAAACCATAATACAAGTAATTCTCCATTTCCTCGAATGCTGCAGTTTTTCAGTTGATATTTATATAAGCTTTCCTCGAATGTTTTATTGATGAGGCCCGGAAGTTTGGAAGCTACAAGTGAGTTACATTGTAGTCCCAAATTCTTGCCTAGATTGTATTCTCGGTCGCGACCTGAAAGTGTTGTTGCGATAAAGTTTTAATTCTTTGTTAGAGTCTACATTCTGCGACATGCGATGGTATGTCCGCAGCGGTATTTGTTTCTTCAGCATATTTATTTTGTGGTGACAAAGTTTTCTCTATCGTGACAGATCTTTCTTTGGCTCTCTAACTCTTTGTCCTACAAGGTCTGTCGTTCTATCCATTCTATGTCTCGAAAATCTTATGTGTGTTTACTAGAACAGTTATGTTACGACATTGACAATTATGTTGTGAGCATTATTTAATGACTATATGAAATTTGTGTTGCGTGATTTTATGTACGTAGTAAGTGGCCACACTGTTAGTTCTTGTTATATAATCTTTTCTTGCATTATCATTCCTATCGCGACGGAAAAGTGCATTGAAATGGAAATCTTGTCACCACTATTTCATTTCTTGTATGAAAAACTAAATTTTTGATCTTCATGACCACCAAGATCTTTTGGTGTTGTATTGTTTTATGTTGTGACCAAGTTCATTATGTATTGACAAGACTTTTACTATTCAGCTTCCGTCTTTAATATTAGCGACGGATTCTGTTATGTCATAGTGTGACTTCTTTTCATGTGTTGAATCTTTGTCGCAGCATAGAAAAATCACCATTAAGTGACCCTTGTTTATCGTGTTAAGCCATTGTAACCGGCGACATTAACTATTCTTGTCGCGACATCGAAACCTCTCTTGACTTTGAAGTATGTCCCACAACATTGAACTCTTTTATTTGCAACGGTCGATTCACTAGAAATCGGCACATCACTTACCGCTGACTTTGTTTCTCTTTGTCAGGACGAAGCCTTGTTTTCGATGTATAACATTCATTACCTTGTCGTGACAGAACTTCTTCATATAGTGTCTCAATAGGTTTTCTAAGTTGCAATAATCAGTGTCGCGACAGGAGAAGATTTTGTTGCGACATAGATTCTGCCTTCTATTTTTCATTATGTCGCAACATAAGCTGATCTATCGCAGTAATCTTCTGTGTTGCACTCTAGTTTCTTGTCGCGACATTTGATACCTTGTTACGATAGAATTTCTGCTCTCTTCTATCCGTAGACTTTTATAATGAGACCTTCTAGTGTGGGGAAATAAATGAGCAACTCCACCGATAACCTCCATTGAAGCTCGCTCGTGACAGGGTTACCGTGGTAGCGGGTTAAAGCGCTAAAAGCGCTCTTGAAACGTGGGTTGAAATTTTTTCCTTTTTATCAAAATCACCTTTAGATTTAACGAAAATCCGTGACATAACATTTAGGTGGTCAAGCACGAAATAAAATCACTGTAAAAAATAAAGCTTGATATTTCCCGGAGATTCAATTCTGATCATAAGGACCTGCGGTCCTCGTAAAATATAAGTTAAGGATCGTCCAAACAAAATTTCATGTAACTTTGTTTTTCTCAAAACCATGCATGCGTATTTTACAAAGATATTTACAAATATCACAATTTCAAAATCTAAATATATATTGTTCAATTACATATCCATCCACATTACATAAAGTTTTACATCCTTAGGTCATATATTATTCTATATATGAACAACAAAATGATGACGTCATTAGTCGCGATAGCACACGAGTGGAGATATATATATATGGCTACAAAATGAACAAACAAGTTAGTGCATAGCGAAGATATATATCACATACACTAACATGACAATTTATCATTTTGTTTATAATTTCTATTAAACCCCTATCATATCATCCTTTAATTATTTTGCTCTGCAGATTAAACTAACGCCAGCGTGAAGCTTACTAAGTCATCTCGACCACTCGGTGCAGATTTACTGCATCATGAGTGAGCGCTAAAACATCGAGCAACTACAATGCGAATTTACTGCATCGTGGTGTAGTCTTAAACTCGAAGCTATTAATGGAATTCTTTGCTAACCACGTAGTGCAAACTACAAATAGTCAGCTACGTGCGGAATTGTGCACGTAGCAACATAGCGCTTATACTTTCTATAGGCCAGGCAACTCTGGATGGAATTTTCTGCATCGTCGTAGTGCTAATTGCTTTCTTGTTATTATGGTGAGACCCATTAATTAGTCACATAGCAGCCCCTAAACCTCATTATGTCTTAAGGAATATCACATGGGTTTTAAAATTACATTTACTTAGTGTCTAAGCTAGTGTCAAAAGCACAAATCTAGCTTTCGTTTTGAAATTTCACAAAAACTCTCTTTTCAAATATTTTTTTTCTTAACTATGTCGTTACCAACATCAACCATTTACATAAAATTGGAAAATATCTTAGAGTGAACCACTTACACCTTAGTCCATGTCCTCCCGATCAAAGCGTCTCTCTCTGAGGCTCGTGGGCCGTCGCTCCCATGCCTACTCGTAGACGTCGCTCCCGTGCATTTGTCAGAAAACCACAACTACATTAATCATAGCCTCTATTTTAATTCTGCATACATTGTTTAAAGCCCAAATGAACAAATTACCCTTAGAGCACTTAAAAAGCTGAAAAACACTCATTTGGCCAACCTTTCCAACAATATAGACTTTATGACCAAAAATTATTAAAATGAAGTCTTCAAGAATTTATGAAACTCTCAGATCAGTCCTTTATATATCCAATGACATCTCTTTAAATTTTCAATTTAAAATTCTACTTCCTCTAAGGCCCTCAACCACCTAACACTGAAGTTATAGCATGTTTTGACTCAAGCTCACTGAATCACCTACTGTTATCTTGATTTCTGGGATCTTAACTCCATAAGTGGAAATGGTTTTCTTCACTCATTTGAAGCTATGGTTCTTAGTTTTCTTCTCCAATTGAATCCACCAAATTGGATCACCAGAGACTCAAGATTATTGTAACACTCTCTAGATTCTCAAATTGGCAGAACAGAATCTACCTTAAGCTCCACACTGACAAATTTTATGACACTTACTGGTTTTAATTTGCATGCACTTCCATGTAGATAACTTATTCCCCTATCCCAGTCCTATTTTACCCAGAATTTTTAATCACTCAATTTGAATGGTTGAAACTCCCTTATGGCAAAATATACTACAACCATACCCAAAGCAGGGCATAATCAGTGAACTACGAGCTCACCTTGCAGTCCCGTATTTGGGAGCCTTAGAGCTACAATTTTCTCTTGGTCCCTTCTATACATTTGTAGCCTATCTCTTATGGTTTCTTCTAGTGAATCAGATCATTGAGATGATTATAAGTGTATATAGCAAAGTAAACACAGGGGTTTTACAAATTTTGACAGAATTTCCTTTGAAAACCTAACATTCTCCTTTACAACAATTCATCAAAACCAACATAATTCATCCAAACCAACTTCACAACACTTGAATTGGTGATTTGGAACTTCAAAAACCACAAAACCCTAGGTGAAAATGCAAGAAACTCTACCTAGGTCCTCCAATTCTTTATAAAACCACATAAATAAAAGGATTCCATGGTTATTTTCTCCCGATTGGGGTTTTTAATCTCATAATCCCAATTCAAGGTTTGTGTGATCTTTGCACCCAACCTAGACCCGAGCATCTATTCTCCATACCAGCTTAAAAATCCAATATACATATGATCCTAAGACAAACATACCTTGAAATCACTGGACTTCTCCTCCTCGCCTTCTTCCTCTTCTTCTGCACCCTTACTCTATTACTCCTTGCTCTCTTCTCTCTCCCTACATTGAGCTTCTTTGGAACCAAATGACTTTTAGTTTTGTTTTCTATTATTATAATATTAACTTTTCATTAATTGCAACTAAATCACTCATCTCTTTAATATTTGCACATCAATATTGATATTTGTATAATGGCCATCTACACTTTGATTAAATTTTGATCCTCCATCTTTTTAATATTTGATATCAACTTGTATTATTTTCATTTTTGGCATATTATCTTCTCAAATTGTGCCTTCATATCTTTTTCTTTGGAAATTTACCACTTGCCCTTGCACTAGTACCTAGAATTTTGGTTCCTAAATTTTATCATTATGACTCCCAAACTATTATAGTGGGTACTTAGTGCTGCGTATACCTTCTGATTGTGTCTTGTACACCTCTCTCGGGACGGGGTGTTACAAATCCTCCCTCCTTGGAACATTTAGTCCTCGATGAATAACTAAGCCAAAAGAAAGAGAAAATACCTCATGGGGAAATAAGTGAGATGCGACGGCGCATCTGAGCCTACGGCTCCCAGTATGGTCTCCCTCTCGTGGATCTTCCCATAAGACTTTAACCAAAGGGAATCACCTTGGTCCTCAACACTTGTTCCTTGTGTGATCACCACAATCTGCAGGTGTCTCTTCATAAAGTCAAATTATCCTTTAACGCAATGAACGCTTATACCAACCATGTGAAGGGATCGGGACTCATCTTTCCTCGTTTGTGCATGGAATGAATCATAGATCCTTGATAATTAGGAATTAACTTCAACATAACAGCTATGGCCCCACCTTATATATTTATAGGTCCAACTGCTCTCCGGATTAAGCTTGCCTTGTTTACAATCTCAGCACACACCCAGATTAGAAATCTTTAAAAGACTTGGTACTATCTCAGGCTGAAATCTCTCTGACGGTTGTCACTTTCCTTTTCTGTGTCTCTTGCTATCTTCCAATGGCTCTCGTATGTAACACAATTTTAAGTTGTATCTTGGACAATCTGACGATTAATCACTACCCAGCCGTCCAATGATGAGGTTCTATGCACCCATGATGCCTCGTAGGGTGCCATACCGATACTAGGCGATAACTTATTGTTGTAGGCAAACTCTATCGATGCTGAGTAATTATCGGCTTCATCAACTCCATCACCACAGACTCTCAACATATCTTGAGAATGCGAATGGTTCTCTACATTGGCCCAAATACGGCTGCGTGGTGGAAGCGATGCTGATATGTCCCGGTGCCCGTAGCATCTTGTAGCTTGGGAATCGAAGTGAAGCGGATCTCTGTCGTCTGATGGACGATTAGCCATGTAACCTCTGTCTCATCTGTGTCTGATCGTGCAGTAATAACCTGAGAATAGGTATTGTGTGCTGTGATGAAGTGGGCCGACTTCGTCAATCTATCCTGACCTTGAAATAGCATCATGTCCACTCTGTGTCTGGGAAGTCTGTCCTGCGAATCCATGATCCTTTTACATTTCACGCTCGAGGGAATCGATAAAAGTTTGTGAAACCAAACACCAACGGGTTCGTGTTCAATCTTAATTTGTTAATGAGTTAAGAACTAGATACGAACTCTACTATCTCTCTTCATACCTCTCCATGATGTTAGTCTCTCGAGTCAGATGCATCTTAGTACTCACTGGATTGCATCAAACTTTATCTTTGATGAATGGCGTACTCTTATGGATTCTTTCATTTAACTCTATCACGTCGGGGACATAATCTATTGACACTAATTGTCCCGTCACCTTGGGTGAAGTGCTACATTGTCAGACCTCATCTTGCTTCTTAATTTCATCAAATGTCGGATCCACGAGGGCATGGTCTCTAACCACAATCCATGCGTAGAACATGGCTGCTACTAGAGTGCGAGCTCACGTGTCTCTAAGCCGAGTCCCCACTAGATCTCAGTTCTCTAGCATTGTCAGTATTGGCTTTAGGCGAGCTGTAGAGACTGCAGAGGGCTCTGTAGCGCATCTGCTCACATTGCCTTGCAGGTGGTATTCAATGGTGCGGGTCTGATACTGATGAAGTTCTATCCACCTTCTTTGTCTCATGTTCAAATCTTTTGCGAGAATAGATCTGCGGGCTTTTGTGATCGAGTAAAGGTGCACTGGTACTCCATAGAGGTAGTGTTGCCATATTCTCAGTGAACACTACAACCATTAACTCTAAATCGATGCATTGCCGGATGGTTACTTCATGCTTCTTTAGTACCTTGAGCCTCAAGCTATCACTCTATCATGTTGCATCAACACCTGACCTAAACCTTGCACGGAGGCATCTGATATCACGCAAATCCCTCACTTCCCGAGGGGAGTGTAAATCTTAATGTCAGTAGTCAGTCTTTTGCTTCTAACTCATCAAAGCGATACGGCGAACTGACAGGATGAACTCTTTGCTTTCCTTGTGTGCTTAGTTTAGTGGAGTAGCTATCTTTGAGAACCCTTCTACGAACTTTCTATAGTGCTTAAGCTAAGCCGAAAACCGACGATTCCGTTCGTGGGTGGTTTTCCAATCTCTGATAACTCACATTTTACGAGGTCCTAACGAAAGCTACCCTCGGCGAGGATACCACATGTCCCGAATGCTGCCGATCTAACAAAATTTGCACTTGATGAACTTTGCATAGAGATGATGTTCTCTCGAGTTTTGTAATACTATCACCGGTGCTCTGCATGCTCTTCTTTACTACTTGAATTATACGGGATATAAATGCGATGAAGACTATAACGAACTTGTCTAAATAAGGTCAGAAGACACGATTCATCAAATCCATAAAGAATTCTTTGGAGCATTGGTTATAAAGCCAGATAGCATCTGAAATTCATAATGCCCGTATCTAGTTTGAAAGTACATCTTGGGAACATCTTCCTACTTGCACCTTTGGGCGATGACCTGCGATCGTAGATCATCTTGAAAGACATATAAGCTCCTTATGTGATCAAATAGATCATCGATTCTTAGCAATGGATATTGATTCGGGATGGTTACTGTTGGTGTCTATAATCGATGCATAAGCGAAGGCTTATCTCTTCTTGAAAACAACAGGAGCTCCCATTGGTGATGTACTGCCTTAACGAAACCTTTACTACGACAATTCTTCCATTTGCACCTTCAATTCTTTTAGTTCTGGTGCCGTCGGTATGACGTATAGAGATGGAGCTGCAGTGTGCCGGGCGTTAGCTGATCTCGGAATTCAATCTCTCTATCGTGGTAACCTGGTAGATCCTCAGGAAATACATCAAAGAACTCTTTCACCACAGGGACTTAATCATTTTCCCTTTGTTGGCGAATTCTATTGCATACACCGGTACCCACGGCATGCTTTCTGAACATCTGTTTTGCTTGTATTACGATTAAACTTGTGTGTCTCCCCTCTGCTCACAGGAATCATACGGTTCCCAGGTTGACCCAAAAAGCTGGACCTCTTTCCATAGCGATCGACGGTAGCCTTGATGTTTAGCTAACAATATGCCGGAATGGATGTCGAAGTCATGAATGTCGAGTACTGTAGTAGATTAACCTCAGACTCCTTTGACTTGCTATAGTCCTTACTTTATGGGCTCTGATAGCAATGCGCGAATCTGCCGGGTGAAGTGATCTTGCCATACTACACTCGGTTGGTTTCATCTCTATCAGGCTCTCTCTATGAACTCAGAAATAAGAGATGGGTGGCTCCTGGGTCCACCAATACATGACATCATTGTATCAAATAAAGAAATGGTACATGACTACGTACCAAGGGTAACTTATCGGCCGCGTTGGAGTCCACCGTATACTGCAGCGGCCTTTGACTTGAGGTCTACACATCGGTTGCTGGATGGTCTACTGACATCTCTACAGGGGTATGCCTCTACTGCTCCACCGCTGGGCTGCCATGAACTGAAGTAGCTCCTCCGGTGGGGGCCTCCCCTTATCAGTCCCGACTCCCCTTATGCCTTTTGAGGCGTAGATATGGCCTGACCCGGACTCGTGTGCACTTGGGCAGTCCCTCGCAAAATGGCCCTCACGGCATCTGAAACACCAGTCACCTTTTGAAGGCACTCACCGGAATGTGTCGGCCACATCTTGCACCTTCCCAGTCGAGCTCCTCCCGACTCTGCTCTGGACCTGTGTGTGTGAGCAGGAGACTCGCGCTGAGGTCCTGGGAGAAGAGCTACTGGCTGGGCTAAGTGACCATGTTTGGGCGAGCAGTGGCTCCTCATAAGCCTGCTGCAGTATCTCACAGTGTTACAGGTCCGACTCCTCTTGGCGGATTGTGATTTTCAGGCTTAGAATGGTCTGTCCCTCTCGCTCCACCTCAGTCTGGTACATCCTGTTGTATATCTGGTATGTGGAGATGCGGATGTCCTTTATGGTCCTAATTGCGGGTTAGACCTGCCATAAATACGGTGATCTTCTCTTGTTCATTCTCTGTGAAGAAGGAACTAGGCGAATCGACTACGAAAACTATTTTCGTACTCTGGGGTGGGAGCTCCCATCTGATCTATAAACTCTTCAACTTTGGCATCTTTATTAGCTTTTAGGAAAAAATCTCTTGTAAATTCTCTTGAACTCATACATATGACACCCTGCGGGTGTGCTCTGATGCGCCTTCCACCCGATCCTTGTGTGTTTATCTTTAAATAGGAAGCGAGAATAGAGACCCTACGCTCTCATTTTAATCCCCTCCCGAAAAATCTCTTTGTTTGCCTCTATCGAATAACGCTCTCTCTGGTCTCATTACCATCATACGGCTTGGCGCTAATTCTGAGGCGCGCTGTCAAATATCAGACTCTCGCCGGAATTTCTTTGAAGGCCATTGCTGAGCCATACGTGCCATGTTGTTCCATACGCCTGGAATAGGTCTGGGGTAGGCTGCAGTACGCCTTGGCGCGTGGTGTGGGTGTGCGGAACTCTCACGGCACGTTGACCGGACTCGTCAACTTTGCTCTCGCAGTGTACGGTGCCTGCGAGTGCACAGCCGTCTCGGACGACCTACCGGTATTACATAGCTAAATGTGTACTAATTACCTTATCTATATAGACAACAAAATCAAAATTTCAAGTTCAGCCACTAACTCAATATAATCTGGCATGATAAATCCATGCAATATGTAATACGATTTAATGCATATTCCTTAATATGATGAATTCAAGTACTATAACATATGCTTTAGCTTATGCGTCGATGAAACATAACTCTTGAAATCGAAAGAATGATGTGTACCACGAATAACTTCATGCCTTGAGCATAACTAGCACCGCAAATTTGTGCGAAATATTTCAAACTTTTTTCTCTTAAGAACTTTCTTTCAAGCGAACGAGAACATACGATACCAACTTGCGAGACCCTTCCTAGTGACCGAAATCTATCAAGCGACTCCACGGTAACCTCCCAGCGAAGCTCGCTCATTGACGAGTTACCATGAAGCTAAGCGTTAAAGCGCTATTATCTTGGGGAAACGTGGGTTAAAAATTTTTCACTTTTTATCAAAAAATCACACGCTTTAGATTGAAAATCAGAAATGACATAACGATGCACGGTGGTCCAAGCGAAATAAAATCACGTAAAAAAATAAACTCGATATTTTCCAAAATTCAATTACAATCATAAAGGACCTCGGTCCTCATCAAAATATAAGTTAAGGATCAATCCAACAAAATTTCATCGCCTTTGTTTTTCTCAAAACCATCCATGCGTATTTTACAAAGATATTTACAAATATACAAATTTCAAATCTAAATATATATTGTTCAATTACATATCCATCCCATACATAAAGTTTTTACATCATAGGTCATAAATCGCCCATATAAAACTGACAAAATGATGACGTCTGTCGTCATGATAACACACGATGGAATATATATATAGCTACAAAATGAACAAACACAAGTTAGTGCAACGAAGATATATATCACATACACTAACATGACAATTTATCATTTGTTTTATAATTCGTTAAAAACCCTATGTATATCCTTTAATTATTTAACCATCACGGGTGATTTAAAGCTAACGTAGCGTAGGCTTACTAAGTCATCTCAACCCTTCACGTTGAATTTCTTGCATGGCACGTAGGGCGCTAAACATCAGCGAGCAACGAAAGCACCATAACACGGAATTTCATCGCGATCGTAATTCCTGTAGTGCTAAAACTCCGGCAACTACGAGCGGAATTTAATGCGACGCCACGTAGTGCCGTAACTATACAAATAGTCAACTACGTATGAATTGTCTCGCATCGCAACGTAGCGCTATACTTTCTATGAAACTGAGCAATCACTTGACGGAAATTTTCTGCATCGTCAAGTAGTGCTAATTTTCTTATTGTGAGCTTAATTATGGACGGAATTTATCAAGGTCAAGCCACATAACGCCTAAACCTCATTATATCTTAAGGAATATATGGTGGGTTTTTAAAATTGCATTTACTTAGTGTCAAAAGTTAGTGTCAAGCAATAAATCTAACTCGCTTTGAAATTTCTAAAACTCTCTTTTCAAATATTTTTTTTCTAACTACCATATTCAAGTACTAACATCAACCATTTACATAAAATCGAAAATATCTTAAGTGGCGAACCACTTACCTTGAATCACACACTCCCTGGGCTGCCGTCTCTACGAGGCCTGGGACGTCGCTCCATGCCTTACTCCGTAGACGTCCCGTGCCTTTGTCAAGAAAACCACAACTACACATTAATCATAACCTCTATTTTAATTCACCATACACATTCATTTAAAGCCAAATGAACAAATTACCCTTGAAAGAACGAAAAAAGCCCAAAAAAACACTCATTTTTGGGCTAACCTTTTCCAACAATACTCTATAGACTTTATGACCCAAAATTATTCAAACGGTCTTCAAAATTTATGAAACTCTAGATCAGTCCTTATATATCCTTAATGACATCTCTTTAAATTTTCAATTTAAAAATTCCTTCCTAAGGCCCTCAACCACCTAACACAAGTTATAACATGTTTTTGATTCCAAACTCACTGAATCACCTACTGTTATCCTGATTTCTGGATCTTAACTCAATAAATTGAAATGGTTTTACTCATTTGAAGCTATGATTTCTCCTATTTTTCTTCTCCTTAATTTGAATCACCCAATTTGGATCACCAAAACTCAAGTTATTGTATTTTATATCTAGATTACCTAAATTGGCAGAACAGAATCTGCACATAGTCTTAATTTGACAAATTTTATGGGCACTTTGGCTTACAATTTGCATGCACTTCCTGATAACTTATTCCCTAGGAAGTCTATTTTCTTACCCAGAATTTTTAATCACTCAATTTGGATGGGTGAAACCCACTTATGGCCAAAATACTGATAATCAAGGTCCAAAACAGGGCATAATCAGTGAATCACACTAGCTCACCGCAGTCCAGATTTGGGAGCCTTAGAGCTACAATTTGCTCTGGTCCTCTCTATAAATTTGTAGCCCTATTCTTATGGTTTTACCAATTAAAATCAATTAATTTGATGATTATAACTTAATATATAGCAAAACAAACACAGGGGTTTTACAAATTTTGGACAGAATCTCCTTTAAAACCTAACATTCTCCTTTTACAACACCATCAAAACCAACATGAAATTCATCCAAAACCGCAACTGCTCATTGTTCTGCCAACACTTGAATTGGTAGATTTGGAACTCAAACCACAAAACCCTAGGTGAAAATGCAAGAACTCTACCTAAGGTCCGATCTAATCTTGAGGAACCACATAATAAGAGGATCATGGTTATTTCCATCAGTGACTGATAACTACAATCAAAGGTTCAGGTGATCTTTGCACCCAACCCAGACCAAAGGAGCATCTATTCTCCATACCAAAGCTTAAGAACTAACATACATATGATCCAAGATAAACATACCTTAATCTTTGGACTTCCTCCTCCTCTGCCTTCCTCTTCTTCTCTTCCTTTGCTCTTCTTCTTCCTTGCCTCCTTCCTCCTTACGTGAGCCCTAACTTTGGAGAATCAAATGACTTTTGGATTTTGTTTTTCCCATTATTATAATATTAACTTTCATTAATTGCAACTAAATCCCTATCTCTTTAATATTTGCACATCAACTTTGATATTTGTATAATGGCCCATCTCTACTTTGATTAAATTTTGGTCTCCATCTTGGTAATATTTGATATTTAACTTTGTATTATTTTCATTTTGGTATATTATCTTCTCAAATTATGCCCTTTATATCCTTTTTGAATTTACTACTTTACTCCTTGCACTAGTACTCTAAATTTTCTAAGTTCCTAATTTTTACTATTAATAACAACTCCCCAAACTATTATAATGGTACTTAGTGTCAGATACGCCTCACAAGAGACATGTACTGCATAATTCTCAAAGATCGGTGTTACATTTTATGTCACGACAAGTTCTTCCCGATGTTGGACATCCAAATTGACAAACCTTGTCAAACATTATCTCTCTTTGTCTCGCTGACTTGTTATATCTTTCCCATGTTCTCTGTGACACGTTGTCCTCGACATAGCTCATCTTTCTATATTCCAGTCCTTTCGTGTTGTGTCGAAGAAATATCGTCATGACAAATTTCCTCAGCCATTTATTTCCAATGCTTGTTGCATAATACGTAACTCTGTCAGCGATGATAGACTGTTGCAATTGCTCTTTTTTCTCTTCTTTCACAAATTTTCCTTTGAATTAAACTCCGTGAAAACACAAAGTTGGTGAATAACCATAATTTGGCATTAAACAAGTCCAAATATACAAAATAAAACCAAAAAAAAATGAATTAAAAATTAGATGAGCTCTTAAGATTCATCAAATCCCCAAAATTCCGCCCAAATCGTCTCTCTTGTCACTTATTATTATATTCCCATCATGACGTAACCTTTACTTTATCATATTCCTCCGTCAGCTTCTCGCTTTTCTTCGTGACCTTCTTTTTCGGGGCTTGTTCTTGATTTGTGTCAGGACATACTTTGTTGATGTCGCGACATAAATTTCTTTCAGCAGTCTTGTTACTGTCGCGGCAGAAATGCCTTGTGTTGCGACACCAAACCTGTTTGCACCCACCTTCTCATGTCCTTATCCTTTTGGAGTCTGGTAACTTTGTCACGACAAACAATTGTTTTTCAGCCTAGCAACTTTGTCGCGACAGAGTTGCCTCTGTCGAGACAAGATTTCTTTAAGTCCTTAACAATTTTCTCGTCATGCATAAGAAAATCTTTAGTCAGTGACAGACTTTTCTTCTCAAAGCCTCGCACTTATCGAGCTATTTTTTTCATATTATAAATTATATATTGCACACAATTGCCTTGTCCATTCTCAAGTCTTCTTCAATTTCGTCACCTACTTTCTCTTGTCGTGACAGACTTTATCATTCCTGAAGTTTTTATTGTCACGATTTAAAAACTTCTTTGTCGTGACATAGGTTTTGCCTGCAACTCTTGATTATGTCGCAACAAGAAGTTTCTTTGTTTCCATTCTTCTTGTTTTGCTCTTCAACATCTTGTCGCGACAGGGAATTTACCTCCTTCATGTTTTGTCTGTCGCTACAGATTTATCTTTGTCTCGATAGAGATTGTGTTGCCCTTGGTTGTAGTCGGTATTATGTTGCGACACTTAGATTTCCCTTGAGGGTTAGCTTGATGATGGAAACTTTGTCGCAACATAAAAACACTTGTCTTAGTTGACTTGTTTTGCCTCTCTGATATTTTCTATCGAGACAGAATTTTCTCTTGTCGCAACAGTCTTCAGCTTTTATGTTGCAACATAAAAAATAATGTTGCGACACAATTCCTTCACCATTGATCTTAAGTATGTCATTTCAGGGTTGTCCCGACAACTTTTTTTAAAATATTCTTCAAGTTCTGTTGCGATAGAAAACTTACGGTCGCAACCTAGAAAGCTCTTTTCAGCCTTGAGTTCTAACCAATCTTTACTGCGACATAGTTCCTTTGCTTGAATTTTGTGTCGCGACATATAAATGTTGTGTCGCGACACAGATTGCTGTTTTGTCCTCTTTTTTCTTCTTTTATGCTGGGATTCTCTCATTTTTCAATAATTGCCTGCAAAACACAAAGTTGATGAATATTACACATTTTGGCATAAAAATAGATCTTAAACTGTTAAAAACATGCTAGAAAAATTGATTAAAAATAGATGAGTTTTACATTCATCAAATTCCCCCAAACTTGAAATTTTGCTTGTCCCCAAGCAAAGAAAAGAAAATTTTGTTTGCCCTCAAACAATTTAACTTTTATTTTTAAGGACATTTTTCTATTCACAACTCAATTGGTCAGGAAACATAAGTTAGTAATAGGATTAATTCTAAACATGTTTCCAATCTAGATTCAGGAAGATTTTCAAATAAGTTCAGCGAACCATCAATATTCATAGTGTGTAACAATTCAATCATTCAATCCTGATTTTTTTATGTGTGCTGGTTTTTACTCTTTTTCTTTAGCAGATCAGTTCATCTTCTGGAATATTTCTCAGTTGGCATACTCTCTTTCATTTTTAAAGTCCCATATGCTTGTTTGTCATATTAATCTCCATTAATGTAGGCATAATACCACATTTAGAATCAAATAGGTCTTTTATGCTTGTAATGTGTGGCTTGGGTAATGAGGTAGATAAATTAGACATTTTAGGCTCAATTTAACCCAGATCTAGACAGCTTACACTTTTGCCTTTTTTATACATCCTTGATCTCTCTTGATTGTAATTTTCTAACCTTCCCAACAGGTTTAGCACATCTATTTGCATATTCTTCAGTCTGACATCTTTTTCTCTTTTCATTGTTCACACCCAGAAGATACTTTTCCTTCTTATTTTAGAAGCTTTATCACTTTCAATTTCTCATCTAATTTCTGGGAATGGTGCAATGTTGGTCTTTTTAAGCTTTCTACCACCCTTAACAAACTTTGGGTTAATAACTCCCATACCAGTTGGCATTAGGGTATTAGGTGTTGAACACCCCTAAGGACTTAATTGTTCCAGGGAGGAAGGCTACAAGACCAACTCATCCCTCTTGATGTTTTTGATAGCTTCTTTCATCTTTTCTTTTTATCTCTATGCACTTTCTCTCTCAACCCACTCTCTTCTTTTTTGCATCTCAAAATGATATTCCCCCAAACTTGTCCCTTTCTGTCATTGATGTCTTTTGTCTTGAAATCTGGGCAAATAAAGGTTCTTTACTGTAGGATCAAGTGTAAGGAAGGGATTGTGCTTCTTCATTTATGGTTGATAAACTGGTGGCACCAGGTTCAAATAAGGGAACTAGGGTATAATGCTTGTGTATCGCTAGGGGTAGGCTTTGAAATGCTCAAACTTCCAAGGAGGGCCCTAAATCATTTCTGGTAGTGAGGTATTGCTAGAATTTCGCCTTGACTAGTAATCTAACAGAGTTCACAGGACATTGGAGGAGTTTAATGTGATGTATCTATAAGATATTCCTAATCTTAGCACAAGTCTTTCGAGTTAATATTAGTATGTGCAAAGTTATCGGGATTTTATGACCAAAAACTATTTACATCGAAACCAAGGAATTATAAGTTTTTATATGTTCCATTAATTTAGTAAAACCTTCCTATTCTTGATTCAACATATTTGTTCATAATCCTTTACAACTTTCTATTTCCATTTATTTCATCACCCACGATGCTCTATCAATGTTTTGTTTGTGGCTTTGAGGGATTTGTTGTTGTGTTGTTTAATCAATTCAAGGAAGTTCATTTTGATCCATGCATTCGACTCACAACAATCCAACACAACCACAATTTCATCAATTCAATTCCAACTAAGTATGTTGTAGCAATTAGACAATTTGATCGGGTAGTTGGTTTCTCAATTATTCAGCGAAGTAATTATCAATCATGAAACACAAGATTAAGCAAAAGC
Organism: Tetrastigma voinierianum; assembly: GCA_016808115.1. NCBI lineage: Eukaryota > Viridiplantae > Streptophyta > Magnoliopsida > Vitales > Vitaceae > Tetrastigma > Tetrastigma voinierianum. The sequence goes on along the minus strand of JAEQBH010004921.1, from coordinate 47,882 downwards.
GACAACCAGCTTAGTCAAAAACACAAATGAACACAAAATTTTCAAGAACTTCTTTATTTTATTTGACTATTTGATGATTGGATATTAGTACAAAGAAGGATGATGAGAGATGGAACAATAAGTGAAACTATTTTATTTTTTTTTGTGCATGCTTATGGGAAGAGGGGTAGTTTGGGTGGGTCTGGTTATATCCATTTGTAGAAGAAGAGAATTCAAGGATTTAGACTTATAGTTTGTCGCCGATTTACTTCCTTCCCCACTTTTGTTCGAGTACAAACCACTCATGGTTAAGGCTAGCTTCCTTGATCATATCAATTTGTGTTTAATAGAATTAGGGTTTCCCTCAAACTCACCTTGGGAAGGAAGTTACATCTTAATCGGGTTTTTCTTTGATCATGTCTAAGCTTGTGGTACTTCTCCACTGTAATTCAAGGTGCCCTCAATTCCTTGTCCCATTTTTTGTCCCAAAGCTTTGATCTCCTTTTGATGTTCTTTATACGAGATAGCCATTGCAGCTTCACCGCCGTATGTTCTTTCTCTCCATAGCCTCACTCCCTTCCTTCATGATTTTTTGAATAACTCTGTTTCTTTTTTTAATTGCTCAAAGATAAGGCATCTTCTCTTGCGGCACTGAAATTTGCTTCCCACTAGAAAGCTCTTATTCCCTTTGTTCCCATATGCTTCTCCATTCTTCCCATCCCTCTGTTTTTTGAGGCCTCTTCTAAGTTCTGAACCCTTTTTCTCAGCTCAGCCTCCGCGCCTCATCTACGAGGTTACAATTGGAGCAGGCGGTTGTCTCTGTTCTAAGTTACGGTCTCACTTCGGGGAGCGAAAGGGGTGTCTTCAGGCTTACACTTCCCTCTCTCTGCCACTGTCATTTGGCTCGGTAGTTTCACCTTCAATGTGGCGCTGCAATTCCTATTTGGTTTCTTTGCTTCTACTCGGGCCAGCTGCCACTCACTTCCCTGCCTCTTGTTTTTAGGCCTTTTGTGATTCAATGAGTGTCAAGGGAGATGTTTTAGGCCAGTTTTCTTCTTCTTCTGGAGTCTCCTTGGACTCCACCAAAATACCACCGACCTCGATATCAGCCTTGGGCATGGGTTAAACCCTTGTATCCTCCTGTAGAAGTAGCTCGGGATTGAGGTTTTTCAATCCCGACTACCCACATTAAATTTGTATCCCTTGAGGGGTTGGCATAGACGAAACCTGGCTGCCCTTCTCCACACCGATTGTGCACATAAATGTTTAGAGAGCGAGAATGACTAAACTTAAAAATGAAATAATAAACCTTTGCCTTTTCCGATGATACTGGCGATGGATTCATCACGGTTCTTCTGGTGGCATTCCGCTGCTTGCCATCGATCGGATCTACAATATTTTGAAGGGTGAGCTTCAACCAGTCTTTTAAATTTAGATCCATCCTTCTCCTTAAGATTGAATGTTTGATTTATGCTCCTCTCATAAACTACTTGTCCTTAGTTCTCACTACATGTTAACAGAGAACTTTAATCACATCTACTTAACCCGATGCCTTATGCTCATAGAAAGATCTCCATCCTTTGCTTTTTATCAGTTTCTGAAGGGAAACTACTGCTAAAGCTCTCTCCCCGTTTAGAAGTCTCCAGGTTGGGCAAGGCAATGTCTCTCCGTTTGATATACTATGTTCAGACCCATTCACTAGCCTTTGTTCACTATTTTCGCTTCTTCATTTCCTCTTTCCCTTCCTGACTCTTCCATTGTCTACTCGGGTTCATCGCTGACATCAACTCTCTCTCAACTTGCTCACCCACTCCAGTGGTTTGTACGGTCCGATCTTCCAACTCCGTATATCTCTCCATGATTTTGTTTAGGTTTAGTGGGCCTGCATCACAGAAATTTGGTTTTAGAAGTCTAGGTTTCAACGAGTGAGAGAATTGTGAGGGAGTCAAAGGTTTAATACATGTGGTAGATGACTCTTCGCCGAACTTTTATATTTATAATCCAAGAATTGCGGGTGCTTCTTTAATTGTCACGATAAATTCACCCACAATTATGCCCCTTTTTAAATCTATGTCGGGACATAGAAAATCAATGTCGCGACTTAAATTTTTCATTGGATTCCTAAATTTGGGCAATATTATGTCGCAACAAAGATAAATCTTGTCGCGACATAAATTCTAAGGTTCATGTTGCTATTTGTCATGACATAGAGAAAATATGTTGTGATACAATCTCTTGTAAGCTCCATTTTAGCATTGACCTTGTTGCGATAAAAGAAAGCATGTTGCACAATAACCAATGTCGCTACAAAGTTCAATGAGTGTCGCGACATAACTTATTTTGTCGCGACAAGGTTCTGTTCAGCCTCAAACTTTTCATAATTTCATACTTTTAACCATTCAACCCACTCAATCACTACGGTTCAATAACCTTCCCATCATACTTATGAAACACATATTAAACATCAAAGAGCCTTCAATCAAGCATAACCATTTTAACATCAACATCATTCTCATCAAAATATCTATCGTTTATTCAAGCAATTGGAAGCAATTACACCAAACTCTAAACTTCTGATATATTATCATTAAAAAACAAGTTTGATGAATTAGAAATAATTTTTAGTTATTCACGTATAATTTGGTTTTAGATATTTTATGTTTAATATCTCCCAATTCAATTCCTTTTCCAGTTCCAAAAAAATTCAGCAAATTATCAAATTACCTAAATATACTTAACAATTTAAAAACTAAAAAACCCTAAATTTATAAAAGTAATCATCACAATAAACTACATCCAAATTAACTTCTTCTTAGGTTGCCTCCCATGCCGTCGCTTTAATGTCCGTAGTTTCGATAATTGTCAGAATTATCTTCTCCTTTCTTCAAGAGAACTCTTTTTCCTTTTGAAATTTGATCTACTTTATTTATGCTTCCTCTATAGTGCTTAAGCCCTTACGCTTACTTGAATTCATTTTTATCTACTTTTTTGCTGTCACTGTCTAAAGGTGCATCTGTTATCACAATGGGGGATCACCACCCTTGATTTCCACTCCCACCTGAAATATTGAGCTCTATTGTATAAGAGAACTCAGTTCTCCTGCACTTTAATCTTCTCCAGATCTTTCATCGCGCCCTTCTTGCTTTTTCTTTGTAGATTCGCATTGTCATAAGCTTTCATTCCAAATTTCCAGTTCATTCATTTGGAGTTGCCCTTTCCTGTGTTTTGAAAGTCACAATTCAGCTTGATGGCCCATATATAGCTTTGTATTCCAATTATAAAGGGAGCATTTGGCAAGGTTTCTGGGCCAATATTATTCTTTGAGATATATATTCCACCTGAGTTTTTAGTGCGCCTCTATGTTTCCACAAAGGCATCATCTAGTTTCATAGGACCAGTTTTTTTACGCCAACTGCTTTCCTTAATTTTCTTTATCTCCCTATTGGTATTCTCATCTTACACTACTGACTGAGGATAAATCCCATCATATGTTTCCATTCCATATATGCTCATGAGTTTAAAACCTACTCAAATGGCTTCCCTCATCATCGATGATGCATTTCGTGTTCCAACTCGCTAAAAGGTTTCCTTTGTATAAACCCTACCACTCGTTATGGCATCATTTTTGGGATTAAGATAAGCCTTGACCCATTTGGATACATAACTATAGTTGGGGAGAATGTGTATATATCACCAAATGATGGAGGAAAGGGTCCCATGAAGTCTGGCCCTCAAACATAAAAATCTACATCACCCAAAATCTTTAGGCACCTCAATTCTTCGCTTATGTCAGCCTACTTCACAAGCATCACAATGTTTTACCGATTCAAAACAAATCTTGAATTGCAGTGTACAATAGAAACCTCGACAGGAGAATTTTGTGGGTTGTCTTGTCTCCTGCAAAGTGTCCCATATGTAGTATGCATGACATTTCTCCACACACCAATTTTATTCTCATTTCAGAACACATCCTTATGATCATATCTACCCCTCTTCTATATAAGGAGGGTCATCCCTGTATATAAAATCTGGCAAATAGTTCCCTAATTTTCTTTTCTCACTGGTAGTTTAATTCAGTGGCATCACTCCACTAAATAATTGACAATACGTAGATACTGGTGGTAGGCTTTGAACCACAATAAAAAATAACTTCATCGAAATTTTTTTCTATTTTATTTCTTTTTCTTTCACATCACTGTTCCTAGACAAGTGATCTGCTATCACATTGTCACTACTCCTTCTCTTATCTTTTGATCTCAAGATCAAATCCCACAGCAAGACACACACACCCATCCGATGTTCAGCTTAGCCTCCTTGCCATTCTGATATTTAATCGCACATCATATTATAACATAACCTAAATATATAAAGCCTAAATTTCTCACAAGAAAACACCATTGCTAGCATCTCCTTTTCTGTAATGGAGTAGTTCTCTTGTGCTCATCAAAGGTTTTCGATAGTATATGGCCTTGAATATTTTTCAGTTCTTTTGTCCCTAAACACAACCCCATTGAAGAACCACAAGATCACACACATAATCTCAAAATCATTGTTCCAAACAAAGTAACATGATGGATGTCACAACTACTTAATCTCCCTCGAATGTAGATCTGCTATGATTCATCAAAATCAAAATTGCATCTTTTTCCAACACCGCAAAAGAATGTCCTGGAGATTTTTAAGTCCTTTATAAATCTTTTGTAAAAACCAGCATGTCCAAGAAAACTTCTTATCCCCTTGATAGATGTAGGTGGCCTGAGAGTTTTTATAACTGCAACTTTTGCTTAGTCTACTTCCAATCCAGCAGCAGAAATCTTGTGTCCCAAGACACCATACTATAAAATGGCATTCTAATTCAATGCTAGATTTTTATCTCGACACCTTCAAGTAATCAAGCTTTCTAAATGTTTCGTACAATGCTCAAAACTGGATCCATATAATATAAAGTCATCCAGTAAAGATCTCCATAGCATCTTTCCACCAAATCGTAAAACATAGACATCATACATCTTTGTGCAGGTAGATACATATATAGTCCAAAAAGGCATCCTTCAGCGCAAAAGCCATAAGGACATGCAAACGTAGCTTTCTCCTGATCCTCTGCAGGTGGCTAGCTGTGCAATCTGGTTGTAACTAGAATACTCATCAAGAAAACAAAGAATGGGAGTGTCCCCAAGCAATGTCTAGCATTTGGTCTTAACAAAGGTAGAGGTAATGATCCTTCCCTGTATGTTGTTCAGCTTTTCTCTAGTCTATACACACTCCATCCCATTACATTTCTTGTAGGAATCAATTCATTCTTCTTCATTTATCACAATGAACTCTCCCTTCAACCATGGAACCCAGCCACCCAAGGGTCAGTTCGAGATTGCAGATGAAGCCATACTTCTGTCGCCATTTCAATACTTCCTTTCCGACTACTAATAATGATTCATCTTTTCTGATGTTCAGAGGTTTTGTGCATTCTCCTCCATCAGAATCTTGTGCATGTAGATAGAAGGATTGATTCATTTCAGATCTTCATAATCTGCTTTAGTTGCTTCTCATACTTTGAGAGTTTCTAGTAGTTTCAGCTTCTTCTAAGTTCAACTTTTACCCATCTAAGAATGATTACTGCTTTTTCTCGTTGCAAAAGGCATATTTCAATGCCCAGGTACCTCATAATTATCCTTCTTAAACTTGTGTTTTCTTCAGCACCTTATTCTTATAACTGCTGATTTTTTCGTAGATACTTTCTTCTAACACTGAAAAATACTTGTTCAATTTAACATTAGGGTCTAGAAATTCAATTTCCAAAATGCTCAAGATACTTAAAATTCTTCATGCTCATTCATTGAATCTTAAATTATAATCTTCATCATTTCAGAAAAGTTAGGGATTTTCTATTTCTATAATCTCACATTCAAAAGTATCACTTAGTTTAGGCCTTCAAACCGTGATTGAGATTGAAAGTCTACTATTTCATTCCAACCTTTGAGGAGTTAATTCCCTTTCTTCACATCAATCAAAGCTGCTCCTGTTGCTAAGAAAGGTCTTTCTAACAACAGTGGAACTTGTTTGTCTTCTTTTATGTCAATGACTACAAAGTCCACTTGGAAAATGGATTTTCCCACTTTGATCAACACATCTTCTAAAATCCCCTCAGGATGGGCTAGTGTTATGTCTGCCATTTGCAAGGTCATGGATGTATAAGTTCCCCAAACTTAGTCTTGTATTTGCACCAAAGTACTCAAGTTGATGTTAACAGAACTCACATAGTGCTTTTTCCCCATTAGCATGCCCAATTTCACAGAGTATAGTAAAGCTGCCTGGATCCCGTATCTTCTCTAGATAATCTAATCATTAACTGTGTTAATGTCGTGCTCACTATCTTCTTCTAATCTTTCTTTTTGCTCAATAATATCTCCTTCATAAATTTTGTATAAAGAGGCATTGTTGAAATTATTTCCCGGTGGGATGTTGGATCTCATCTTCTAAACATGTCTAAGAATCTAGAGAATTTCTCTTCAAGCCTTGCCTTCTACGAAATTTCTTTTGAGGGAATGTGAACTGAGGTTCCATGTTTTGACCTCTTCCTTTTTCCCTGATTCTTTTCCATATTTTTCCGGTCAGATCTTTACTTAGCTCTCTCTTACCAGTCTTTGGGCTATGTCGTTTAAAATGTTCCTCTAATGTCCCTAGTATTATTCTTCCTCAATGTCTTTTTTTTCCTTTTCTTCTTTCTTTCCAATTCCTCGTCACTTCTTAGAGTTACTCGCCATACAATCCTTAATTCTTCCTTGTGGTCACTCGAAAGAATCCTTGGACTGACTTCGCATAGTTAGGCAAGCCGCCTCTATCCGCACCTCCAGACATTTTTCAAAGAATCATTTCAGGCATGAAATACAAAGTTATGCCTTACTAATTTATACTTATCTCATCAAACTTTTGCCTCATAAGGTCAAACCCTTGTTTTCCCCCATGAACTATAAACATCCGATCTTCAAAAGATTGACCTACCCATTTTTTGACCTCACATTTCCTCTATAGTCCCTATGCTATCGCTGTTGTTGTTGCTGGGCTGAACCCAGTCGAGCATGTTTAAGGCAATTGTCCGTGCTTAGGCCTGTTGTGCCTCCACCCCATACAAAAGCTCATGGTTCCCGCGGCTTGTATAGTAGGTTGGGTGGTTAAATAAATAAAGTGCAGCTCTACTGCATTTAGGTAGTAAGCTCTCAACCCGGTTAGGGCTCCTCTTCTATCGGGTCCTCTCAAAGACGCCATTCCTTCTTTTCACTCTACCCCATATGCAAGATACCTCTTTTCTCATTGTTCCCCAGTTTGTTCATAACTGCATCCAGTTTTGCTTTATGCCTGTCATTTTGTCTAGTCCAATAAGACCACTTCCCCTCATTCTGCTGCTGCTCCCTGAAGCTTAAGATGGAGCCTTGTAGTTGCATTTGGCAAGGTCTTCATTCAGCTGGTCGCTCTCATTTCTTCTTTAAAGCCCATTAACAGATGCACCAATCATACCACTGGAGGCAATTTAGTGAAAATGGGAAGAGTTGTAGCTTGATTACTTCTGGTCACACCCTATCTGGGCCTTGATCCAGAAGTTGGTCATCCTCATGAATCTCCCATATGCCTATCGGGATCTTCGCAGGGTGACCTATGAACCGGTCACCATGGTAATCAATGACTTCAAATTTTCAAATTGTTTTCTTCATTGTCTAATGCAGAGTACTCCTCTTGGATAATAGGCCTTAAAAGTCCTCCATAAAAATAAATCTTTAATTTCTCCACTTTTCTTTTGAAATAAACCTACAACTGCCTCCTCGATGTGCCATATTTCTGTAGATTATTCACTAGTGATCCTTCTCAAATTCAGAGGTTCCCTCTCTATTTTTTGTCTAGAGGCAAAGCAATTTGTGGGGAAACCCCGAGAAAATACGAGAAAAATGGTAAAATGGTAATTTCGGTCAAAATTTGGAATTTTTCTAGATCTTGGATGACCAAATGGACTTCACCGTTGGAATAGTCTCGTGAAATCTAGCCTGCGTTAGTTCGTCACATTAGGGCGGTTGGAATTTCATTTTCGAGACAACCCGGGGTAGTCGCGAGACACTTTGCACATTTGAGTGGCTGGGAGGTGCCACGTGTCATGTACAGGATTAGTCAAACATGAGCTCAAGTGTGGGCCATGGGTGGACACATGGCATGATGCCATTGGGTGAAATCCAAAGTGGGTGGATAAGAGGATAAGGTGTAATCCATGAGCGATAGAAGATTGACATATGTGATAGAGGACCCAAATCTTGACTCCTCTCTTCTCCCAAACGGTTAGGGAGGGAAAACTAGAGAGAGAAAAGGAAGGAGAGAGAAAGGAAGGGATTTTTAGAGAGAGAGTGTCCAACTTCTCTCTAAATTTCCCGGCGATCGGACCGTCGAATTCCTGCTAGGTAAGAGCAAAGTTGCTCCGGTTTTGTGGAGTTTCAACAACTCCGGGAAGTAGGGGTTTTCACCTACTTGATTTAATCCTTGTTTAAGAGCCTTGTTAATGATTTGGATTATATGAGGCCGTGAGTGGCCGTTTGATCAATCCCGAAAGTCGGGATTGCATGCTGGAAATTCCGGGACTCATTTTGGACAGTCCCAAAGTGATCTCGGACTGAAAATGGTCCTTATGTACCTTGGTTGTGTGATGGTGCGGTTGGTGTTTGGGGGCGAAATGGTACATGAGTTTCGGTCCTCCGAAGAGGGACGAATCTTTTGGAAAAGATTTGAGGCGATTTGGACCGGCCCACATATTGTTTGGAGAATGTTAAAACAGTCCGGGTTGATTGGTTGGACTGAAATTATCCATGTGTGTTGTTTGCAAAGTATTGCTTAGAGTGAATGGCTTGGAGTGTGTGTGGAAATGAATTGTTAATGCATGTAATTTAATGTGTTAACATGATGGTTGAATTATATGAAATATAATTGTGTGTGAGCCATTGGAAATTGAATTGTTTATTAGCTCATGTGAGCTAATTTTGATGTTAGTGCTATGAATAAATAACATGTGGTTGGTATGTGAATTTTATCAATCTATGCATGATTGATATATTGGCATGCATTGTATGAAAATGGCATAATGCATTTCATATGCACCGGGGCAACCTAGATCAATAGGTGTGAGTGCATGGCATGAAAGAAAAGAAAAAGGAAAAGGGTTGTGAAATGAATTTCAAGGAAGATTTCCGAAGGGTAGCAGAGTTGTCCCAGCAGTTCACGTCGAAGGGGCCCATAATTGTTTGGTGCCCGACAATTCACCTCGGAGGGTTGTCGATAGTTTCACGGTAGTATGTTTTTCGAGAACAAAAACCTTTTGTTTGAAAACAATATTTTCTCACACTTAGCTTAGGCGCGGCGTGAAGTCGGTGAGGGCTCGAGACATGGGGTCGGTGGGTCATTCTCATCCATATCATGTAGACATTTAGTAGGGACTTGCATGTTTTACTTAAATGTGTTTGGTTTATATTCCATGAAGTGTGTGTGTGTAAGTGTAATATAAAATAACATAATAATGTACATAGGTGGGGAGTAACCCATGTAGGATAATTCCACTACTGAGCATTGCTCACCCTGTCGAGGGAAAATTATTTCAGGTATCGAAGGTTCACCTGGGGATGGGACGCATCCGAGGTCTTAGAGACGAAGAAATGGCCATATATGGCCTTGTTATGTATTTGTAAAAATATGGGTAAAAGATCCAGTTTTTGGATAATTGTAAATTAACTCCTTTTTGTATAAAATATACATTTTTGTGAGTATGGATGTATGGGCCAATGTGACCATTTTTACTCATCTGGGTCTCTGTGTGAGACACACGGGTTTCTAACGAGGTTAACAGTGGTCAACGGGACCCCCGGGAAATGGGGCGTCACTAGATATGCTTCTGGTCTTCTATGCATTTAAAATCTTCCTGAAATAGAAACACACTAAGATCAAATGAATCTTGTGGGAAACAGTTATCTCCATTATGCTCATAGAAAAATGTAAGTAGCTTCTTCAGCTACTGCTTTTAAAACTATTTTTGTGATTTTTTAAAAAATAATATCAAAAATAAAAATGTCAAATTAATGAAATCCCTTTTGGGTTAGAATATTGATCTTTAAGCGTATCATCTATCCCGACAATAGCGCCAAAAACTTGACCAGGACAATGAAATATATGAAATTTATGACCTTGTTAACAAGAAGGGTATTATCTAATCCCGGAGACAACGATGCCATAGAACTTGTTGAGACCATTTTGCATATGTATGACAAAATGGAATTGTTTTCTCTTGTAAGATGACTCATTTAAAATTTGTGACATGGTCTTAATCATTTGGTATAGTCGTACAAAGTAATAAAGTGGATATTTAAGTCCAGATATCATTCCCATAAGGACAGATGATAAATCAAAAGACTAATTACCTAACTACTTCCAGGAGTCGCTATTTGGGCTCAGCGATATGATAATAAGAGGGACTTAAGTATATAGTCCTAGACGAAAATCTTTAACATACAAGTGTAAAGTTTAATAAAATTGGGGTTGAGGATTCACCAAGTGAGATAAAACTGGATCTGGATTAGTTAATAATAATCATTTCCATGATTCAATTTTTAGCTCGACCGTCAATTGGAAAGCGGAGTTTGTCAAAATTGGGCCAATGGTTTGGATTTCTCCCTTAACAATATTTTCGCGATTAAAGGTTCATATTCATTTGAGACATGATTCTAATCGATTGCTTATATTATAACCTCTTTCAAGAATCAAGTATTTTTCCTTTAGGTGCTTCACCTCTAATCTTGGACTAAGAATTCTTGCCCCCATGGAACAAGATCGCACCCAAGCCTTCTCAATTTGATTGACACCTCATCCTACATACGATGCAAATCTCAATCTCCTTGATTAGATCTCATTAACACAAGATATGTCAATTCATCGAGAAAAACCTCGAGTGATTGAGACAAATACTTCATTCAACCCATATAAGTAAGTTAGTGATCTTTTTACGAGTAATCCTTTAAAGTTCATTAACTATAGTATTAGTCTACCCACAAAGGCCCATTCTACACTCTCGGGATTCTCCATCTCTGCGTAATCACTCATAGGAGCCTCACACGATCAGTGAACCAATTACTACTTTACTATACTAGTACGCAGAACCGTAAATTTATAAGCGATACCAATCAAATAAATTCAAAGGAATTCTAATTAAAGCACTAGCCTCATATGCAGCAAAAATGACTATCATCAAAGACCCTTTTCAGGTGACTCATCTTCTCCAAACTTGTTTACCTCAAATCGGTGACTAACGTCGGAAAAATTCCACGAAATTATAAAGCAAACTAAAATAAATGAACCCCGAAACCTTCCGGCATCCATTGAAATCGACTTCCCAATAGAAAGAAGAATTTATAAAGAAATACCATTTCTGGCTACGCCAAGTACAATCCCCAAATCCATAAAATTAAAGAAAATAATGACTAAGAAAATATACTAAGTTAAATACACTAAAATACTGGAAGAAAAAAAATGTACAGAGTCTTCAACAGCCAAAAATCCACAGTCGCGAAGCTTTGCATTGCCTAGAAGCGTGTATTTATAGGCACCGTGTTAGGCCTCACTTCATTAATTTGCATTGTGGATCCCCGAGTGCAGCTGATTGAATTATAACTTTGTCACAATATAGAAAGTTTTGTGACATAGAAGCTTCCTCTCGTGGCTTCGTTTTTTCTGTTGTGACCTTTTCTCTAGGCTTGTTCTTGATTTGTGTTGCAACATACTTTGTTGATGTCGCGACATAAATTTCTTTCAACAGTCATGCTGTTGTCCTGAAAAAATGTCTTGTGTCATGACACCAAACCTGTTTTCACCCACTTCTCATGTCCTTGTCCTTCTGGAGTCTGGCAGCTTTGTCGCAACAAAGAATTGCTTTTTAGCCTGGCAACTTTGTCGCGACAAAGTTGCCTCTAATCGCTCAAACGAGTTTCTTTAAGTCCTTAGCAATTTTTACGTATGACAAAGAAACTCTTTAGTGTAACAAACTTTGCACCTCTTCTTAAGTTCTTGTCACTTGCTGGTAGTTTGTAACGCTAAAATTATATGTTGCGACACAATTGCCTTGGCCATTCTCAAGTCATCTTCAATTTCTGTCACGACCTGCTTTTCTATTGTCGCGACAGAATTTTATCATCCTTAGCTTTTATTGTCGCGACAGAAAACTTCTTTGTCGCGACATAGGTTTTGCCATAATTCTTGATTATGTCGCAACAAGAAGTTTCTTTGTTTCCATTCTTCTTTTATTGCTCTTGTATCTTGTCGCGACAAGGAATTCACCTCCTTCATGTTTTGTCTGTCGCGATAGATTTATCTTTGTCGCGATAAATTCATGTTTGCCCTTGGTTGTGAATTAATTTGTTATGTTGCGACATGATTTCCTTGACTTGGCTTGATGATGGAAACTTTGTCGCAGCTTTATAAAAACACTTTATTGTTAAATGACTTGTTTTGCCTCTATGATATTTTCTACTGTGACAAAATTTTCTCTTGTCGTGATAGAGTTCATCCATTAGTCTTCAGCTTTTATGTTGCGACATAAAAAATAATGTTGCAACATAATTCATTCACCATTGACCTTAAGTATGTCGTGAGATTCGAGTTATCGCGTGCTTTCTTCAAAATATTCTTCAAGTTATGTCGTGCCAAAAAACTTTATGGTCACGACCTAGAAAGCTCTTTTAAACACAGGTTCGACCCGATCTTTCTTTGCGACATAGATTCTTGAGTGCGACATAGTTCCTTGGGCCTGCTTGAATTTTGTGTCGCGACATATAAATGTTGTGTCGTGACACAGACTGCTGTTTTGTCCTCTTTTTGCTTCTTTTTTGCTGGGATTCTCTCATTTTTCAATAATTGCATGTAAAACAAAAAGTTGATGAATATTCCACATTTTGGCATAAAAATAGATCTTAAACTGTTAAAAACATGCTAGAAAAATGGATTAAAAATAAATGAGTTTTACACTCATCAGTCTACAATCCATATTTCGAATACCTTGCAAGGTAAGCGAAACCTGAGGAAGCTAGTGGGAAGTACGCAAAATGTCTTATCTGCTTGATAGGTTGGCTCATAAATTGGAATCCCGTTGGGACATGCAGTTTAGTCCTGGATAATGGTTGTGTTTTGAATTTAGAACGGATCTTTTTTGTACCAAGTTTCTCTAGAAATTTGATTTCAATTTCAAGGATTTTACCTTTAGGATATTACTTTAAGTTTTCAGATTATACCTGCAGTTTATTTTATAAATCTGGCACCCTACTTGGAAATGTTATTTTGTCACAATAGTCTTTTCTCATTAATCTGATACAATGCGGTTTTGCATACTCATACTAACAATAAACGATGTATTGTGAATAAAGATTCTTCTAAATCGTGGCATCAAAGACTTGGACATATTTCCATCGATAGAATTAAGAGATTAGTGAATGACCGAGTATTGAATATTACAGGATTTCTTTTGATTTTGACACACTTGTGTAGACTACATAAAGGAAATCAAAGTAAAAAGTCAAAAGGTGCTAAGAGGAATCTTGACATATTGAAATCATACACTCGGATATAGTTTTCATGACATGGACTCTCGTGGTCCAAAATACTTCATCTCTTTTATAGATGATTGTTCTCGATACATGTACCTTTATATGCTTCATAATTAAGATGAAGCCTTAGATGACTTTAAGGTTTTTAAGGTTGAAGTGGAGAAGCAATGTGGTAAGCAAATAAAGGTTGTCAGAACAGATAAAGGTGGAGAATATTATGGAAGATACATTGAGGATGGACAAGCACTTGATCCATTTTCTAAGTTCCTTCAAGAGTAGGGGATTGTTGCCTAATACACTATGTTTTGTTCTCTAGACCAGTATGGTGTAGTAGAAAGTAGGAACAGTACTTTATCAGACACGGTGCATAACATGTCAAGTTTAATATATATATATATATATATATATATATATATTAAACTTGGTTCCAACTAAGGCCGTTGCAAAGACTCCATTTGACAACTAGTCCACCACCAAACCTAATATTAAAGCCTTAACATCATCTTGTTCTAATCAGTCGTTTAAGTGTGAAATCTTCATGTATATGTTATGTTTGGTTCGATGTAGCTGATCTTAATATCTAGTACTAAATTATTCTTTGGTAAAACAACTAATTAGAACTCACGTGATTGAAGGTTAAATTAAAACAATGTATGTATATATTGGCCCCAAAACGGGGTTAGTTGACAACCCGTCAACTGCGAGAATACTTTCGTGGATGTCGGGTGGCAGAGCACCTCCTGGCAATGGGAATGCCTCCTTTGTCTTGGGAGCTCTACCCAAATACAGAACATGTCCCAAATAGTTCACAATGACCACACAGGGTTCACCTGCGAGTAAAATAATGGCCCCTTGGGCCCCTGCATTAATACCTACAAAATACATATCCCAACCAAATATATTACATGGTTCAAGAGTTATTTTACATTACTCTTAATTCAACACATATTAAAATTTACAATTCTAATACATGTTATACAAAATCAATACCAAAGCCACAATCTGGCTTTCTTCGCTGTGACCTCTGCGACGTCGTCCTCGTGCACACTCACGTACTGAAATAGTGATCCTCGACAAGGTGAGCAAGCCAGTGAGAATGTTCCTACATGGGTTACTCCCCCTAAGTGCACATGTTATGGCAAACAATCACATTCAAGAAATTTTCATGAACCTACTCGAATGTCTATTTTAAACCCATGTCTGAGAGTCTCCTGACTCCCTCACATATGCCTAAGCCGAATGCGAGTAAAATAATCAGTTTTAAAAACAAAAGCTATTTGTTCTTGAAAACACACTACCGAGTTTCAGTAAAATATTGGACAACCCTCCAAGGAGAATCTGTTGGATAACCCTCCGAAACAATTCATGGGCCCCTCCGACGTGAATTGTTGGACAATCTCCCAACACGATTCTTCGGAAAATCTTTCGTCGAATTCCTTTTACAAAAATTTTCATTTTTGTTTCATTTCATGTCATGCACTCACACCTAATATTTTAGGCTGCCCTAGTGCATATGGAATGCATTATGCCAATTCCAAATAATTTACGCTAATACAATTCCACATGCATATATTAACATAATTTACTCATAATAATCATATTTATTCAATTTCACATCAATATGCAAAAAAATTAGCTCATGGGTTAATTACTTAAACTAAGCTATTCATTCAAATCAGTTACAAAACACATTTTCACACCAAGAAAATCATGTTACTATTCATGTGAACAGTGAAACCTCGGGTTACTGTTCACGACCACCAAATTTGGGATTTTCTCCACTCGGTTCAAAGGTTTTGAGACCGAATTTACGGCTAAATCAAGCCTCAGAATATCCCTAACCATAAACATGACTCTTAGCCAAAGAATAAACCAAGTGGGAAAAGATCCCTACCTCTTGGAGTTGTAGACTCCACCAAATCGGTGCCGCGCATATCCCTCGCCCGCGATAGATCAACACATGCTTGCTCCTTCGAGAACCGACGATCTATATGGCTGGAAATCTAGAGAGGAGGCAGACTTTCTCTCTCTAGAAATCACAAAACCTCACTTTCTACACACCCGTCCAACCACTGCCCATTTTGTGCTCAAAATGAAGAAGATGACTTTCTTTGTTAATATTTAGTCATATTATCATTTACAATTCTCATAATTCCACATCATGTCCTTCTTGATTTTGACACTTGTCTAATTTAGGCCGTCCATTTCCATCATCTCTAATCTTGCAACATGTGTCACAAGAGTACATACGATGGTGACTTTGTCACATCACATGTCTCTCGAGCTTCGTTTTATGGCATCCGATGCCGGTGCCTCAGCGTGTTCGATTAGCAGGTGACGAAATTCAAGCGTGTTAGCCCGGTTACGCAGACAATTCCAGCGAAATTGAAATCCGTTCGTCATCAGAGAACTAGAAAATTTTTGGATTTTACGAGAAATGACCGTTTGCCCTTTTCGAGAGTGGAATTTTCTCAGTGTATTCTATATAAAAGAAGATACCAAAATAATATGAAATCATACAAATTTATAACCATAAATAAAGAAAAAATTTATTCTAAAATGTACCTTTGAATAATCATGAGTTCTAATAAATATATAGCTAAATAGGAAGAATGATAAGACAAAAAGGAATTTGGATATTTTAATAAAAACGAATCGAATAAACTATAATGTGTGTTGCTTTCCATCGTGAGCTATTTAACCATAATCAACTATCAGTAGCTATTAAAAGTCTTTATCAAGCAGCCTAGAAAAAAGCTGATTGGAGGTGAATAAGCTATTCGGAGCAGCCTATAAAAGCTTTTTGAGGATGAATTAACTATCAACCCCTCGGTCAACTCAACTATGCACCCCTCTAAAAGTCAAAAACCACGGTGAAGTCTTCAAGCCTTCATCTTGTGAAGTGCACTATATCATTGTATAAGAAAACCGTGGACCATATATGTATCTATAATATATTGCTAAGAAAAAATCGAGATAAAAATTATTGAGATAGCTGGTCAAGGCTTGGGGTTTAATCCAATAGTCGGGTTTTTCCTATATGTACAACTTATTTAAAAAATAATATCTAAAGTAAGATGTTTAAAAAAATATTTCCAATTTTATGACAGTTTTTGCTAATTAGGAAAGAGATTTTTGAAAGCATTCAATCTTTTCAATATATTTTTTAATATCGTCTTTTGAAAATCGATTTCTTCAATCTAGAAATCACCTTTTGAAGACGAATTCTTCAATCTTTTAGAAATCGTCTTTTCAAAAGACGATTTCTTCTTCAATTAAAAGTCGTCTAGAAATCATCTTTACAAAAGATGATTTCTTCAATCTAGAAATCAATTTAGAAATCGTCTTTTCAAATGACAATTTCTTCAATCACTACATCTCTTTTGATCTCTAATATTGTAACAACTTTTTTATTTTATAATTTGATAATAGAAATTATTATATTATAATTTAAATAAAATTATCGCATAAATATGTTAAGTTTTTTTGAAAAATAAATATGTTGATATTAATATCAATTGAATTTATGTTTATCAATTGAAAAAAACTATTTTAAATTATAGTTATTATTATTATAAATATATTTTTATCTTTATCTTTATATTTTAATATTTTAATGATACATCATTTATTACTAATTAAAGAATAAAAAACATATACTTATATATACAGCCAATATATAATTTTAAATATATTATTTCAAAAACATTATATATATATATATATATATATATATATATATATATATATATATATATATATATATATATATATATACTATATATATATATATATATATCAAAATTAATTTGTTTTCTTATATAATTTATTTTATAATTATCTCAATTATGATATATTATTTATAAATAGTAATATTTAAAAATATATATTTACTGTGATAGTAAATATAATGTGTGTGTTATAAAGCGATATTGATATAAAAAAATATGAATATTTTTGATTGTTATTTCTCTTTTTTTCTACTTAAGGATTAAGAAGCAACTATTATCAATTTGTTGGGTAAAATTTATTAAAAAAATCATAAACAAACGTATTATCAATTTTATTAAATAATAAATTAATTTATTTAATAAATAATTTACCTCCCAAAAAATTCAACTTTAAAATATAAGATTTCGAACATCAATCAATTTAAAATGAAATTGTAATCATATGTAAACCAACAAACATGATTAATTTATTGAAGAATAAATTAAGTTATTATTTAATAAAACTTTCAACTTTAAGAGATAAGATTTTAAGCATTATAAAATTTATTATTTTATTTTATTTGATAAATTCAATATATAGGATAAGTATGGTTGTCATGACAAGGTGTTATAAATAATCATATTTTAAAAAGGAAATATATATATATAGTATTTTTTGAAACTATATATTTATATTTAGTATTGACATTAAATTAATATTAATATGTAAATTTTATCTACAGTGCAGTGGGTAGCGTTTGAGTTTTGAGCCTAAATATACATAAATATAGCAACAATAACATAGAAACTATATATTTATATTTAGTATTTGATATTAAAAAATAATATTAATTTATGAAATTTTATCTACGGGTAGTGGTAGCGTCAAATTTCTGAGCCTAAATATACATAAATATAGCAACAACAGTATAAGTATTTTTTGCTACATACAACATACATAAATATCACCTTCTACATATATTATTGCTCCACATAAATAAAACAATAAATTAAAAAAAATCTTAGAAAACTTTTATGAGTGAAACTTCATCCTATATTTAGAATTCATTTACATGCTATTTTTGAGTAGTTTATATTCATATTCATGTAAAACTCATAACATTTCCTCTAAACTTGATTTTGTAGGACTCTTGATGGAAAACAAGTGATTTAACAAGAAATAAGCAACATGTTTCCAAAGAAGAGTCAATAGAATTCTCACAACGTCATTGGGAAGATTAATTTTTTATGTATTATCTGGAAGATCAAATGGTTCAATGATAGACCACGTGCGTGTGTGAATTAAATTCACCTACTGTGAGCAAGTACACACATCGTATACAAAGTAATAAAGTAGTGAGTGAATTATTGTTCCCACGAGGAATGAGCCTATTAAGTACCAATTCTAATTGAGTCTTACTCTATTCGGATGACTCAAAATTGTTTGTGATTTAATTAAACTAAAAGTAAAAAAATTATAAAAAGAAAATCCGAGGGTTTCAATTTCACCTAGCTACATCCGAATTGTGACGCCCCAAACCCGGGGGTCCGTTGACAATCTGTCAACCCACGAAATACAAGTAGCCATTGAGTGTCTCAATGCCACAAAATGAGTGTCTCTCTACCCGAGACTCAAACATGACTAAAAATGGCCACGTCGAGCCCATACATCCATACTCACCAAAATATAACCAACTATATTACAATAGTTTCAAGAGTTAACTACACTCTTATACAAACATGTTTCAATCAGAATATTTCATACATGTTTTACAAAAATATATAATCAAAGCCACATGTCGGATTTCTTCTCAAAAGCGGCCTCTAGTGAGCGTCGTCTCCTGGTCTCCACAGTGACTTGCTGAAAGGGGATCCCATGAGGTGAGCAATGCCCGATGGTTGAATTTTCCTACATTGGTTTACTTCCCACGGCCGAAGTGTATAAATGCAATGGCAAACACACACATTCAAGTGAATTCATGATTCCTACTCGAATGTCTACATGTTATGGATGAGAATATGACTCACCATTTCCCACTTCTTGAGCCCTCACCGACTCCCTCACGCATGCCTAAGCCAAGTGTGAGAAAACACTGTTTTCAAAACAAAAGGTTTTTGTTCTTGAAAACATAATACCAATTTCTGATAAAATTCTATTGGACAACCCTCCGAGGTGAATTGCTGGATAACTCTCCGAAACATTCATGGGTCATTACTCGAGGTGGCGTTGAACAACTCTCGAGCAATTATTCGAAAAATCTTCCCATGAAATTCATTTGGCAACCATGTTTTTCATGTCATGCACTCATACCTCTTGTTCTAGAGTTACCCTGGTACACTATAAAATGCAATATGCCATTTCACCGTAATTCATGTTAATATATCAGGCATGCATATATTAACGAAAATCATACCTGAGCAGCACGTTATTCATTCATAGCAATAACACCCAAAATTAGCTCACATGGGCTAATAAACAATCAGGCAGTCCATCTTGGAACTGCCCAAAGAATCACACAAATAGCACACAACAACACACAAGGTCACATGAACAGTCCAACCCACGGTCTCGGACTGTCATGGACGACTCTAGGGATTTCACCACTCAATCCCAATCTTTGGAACTAAATACACGACCATTCAGACCTTAGAACATCCCTATCCATTAAAATGACTCTTAACCAAGGAAAAAAAAAACAAGTAGGAGAAGACCCTTACCTCCCGGAGTTGCTGAAACTCCACAATACAAGTACCCATGCGTAGCTCTTGCAGTGGGGATCAACTTTGCCTCTTGTCTCGCCGGGATTGATGGATCGATTGTCGGAAAATCTAGAGATAAGTGAAAGCTTCTCTCTATAAAGATACTGCTCTCTCTCTTTTCTCTCTTTTTCCCTCCCAAACCGAGTTGGGAAGATAGGGAGTCAAGTGAGATGTCTCTCACTTGCCATGTCCAATTCTAATTGGCTCTTGGATTACCCCTTATCATATCCTTAATAGTGGTTTAACCACTTATGAGATGCCATATGTCCACATGGGCCCCACTTGGCTCTCATTGTTTGACTTGCTCACAATTTGACATGTGGCACACTTTGAGCCACTCAGCACCTGCCAAGTGTCTGGAAATCTCTGCTCCTCGATGCCTCAAAAATGTGAATTCCATTTGTCTCTGGGTCGTGAAATTCGACGTGGTAGCTAGATTTGTGAGGCATTCCAACGGTGAAGTCCGTTTTTTCATCTGAGATCTAGAAAAATTCCGGATTTTGACCGAATTATTATTTACTCTTTTTCAGAAAATTAGAATTTTCTGGGGTTTTACACGAATGATGTGACGCCCCAAATCCGGGTTGTCCGTTGACTACCGTCGGCTAAATGAAACACTGCGTGAATGTCGGGTAACCGACATCTCTCCGCGAAAATGATGAGTCTCCTTTGTACGGGGAGCTCTACCCAAATACAAAACCTGTCCCAAACAGTTCAATATGACATGTCCATGAGTAAAACGGCCTCTTGGGCCCATACTAATATACTCATCAACATACCAATACTCATCCAAATAAATTCCAACTATATACAATAGTTTCAAGAGGTAATAAAATTATCCTTATACATCATACTTATCAAACTTAGAGTTCTAATACATGTGTACATAATACAAAACCAAAGCACAACAAACTTCTCTTCTAAAAGCGACCTCGGATGGCGTCTCTCAACAACTCTTTTGTACAGAAAATAATATCCCTCGGCAGAGTTGTTCTCCTTGATGGTAGAATCACCCTAAATGGGTTACTCCTCGCTAAGTGCATATGCAATGCTCTCCAAAGTAAACACACATTCAAGCAAATTCGTGATCCTACTTGAATGTCTAAATGACCAACCCACGTCCCGAGTCCTCACTGACTCCCTCACACTTGCCTAAGCCATGTATGAGAAAACATCTTTTTTTCAAAACAATTCTTGTTGTTTTCGAAACTATACTATCGAAGTATCGGTAAAAATATGGGACTACCCTCCGAAACAGTCATGGTCCTCATCCGAAATGATCCGTTGGACCGTCTCCCAACCCCATTCTCCGGAAATTCATCTGTGAAATTCCTTTCCAAAACGATTTCGTTTTTTCTTTTTCTTGTTCCCTGTATCATGTACTCACCTAATTTCTAGGCTATCCTAGTGCATATGAGATGCATTATGCCATTTCACACAATATACAACACATGCAAAATATACCATCATGCATATTTACATAATTTACAATTACACCACATGTATTCAACAATATCAACCATCACCCAAATTAGCTCACTTGAGCTAAACACAATCTCATCTCCAATGGCTTATACACACAATTATATTTTATATATTGTGACATCATATATTAATACAAAGAAGTTCATGCATTAACCTATCCATTTCCATACAAATCAAGCCATTCATTTCATCAATTTCAAGCACCCAACACATGAGTTTTGGTCCATTTCTGCGAAGCTTAGGGACTGTTTTTAACGAGTCCCAAAGCAGTGGGGTACATGCATTGGGCGGCTCAATCCAAACATGGGTTCCTCTTGGTGGGCAAGATTCCATACCATTCAGGCCTCACCACACCAAAACACAATTTATTATATAAATTATGATACACATACCCAAATCAGTCCCTAAACTGATATGGACTGACCAAAAGTGTCCCAAAAATTTCCATTCGGTTCCAAGATTTGGAACCGATCAATAACCCCTCACGGCCTCAAATCAGCTCAAACATCTGCAAAAAACACTTAAATCCAAGAGTAAAACAAGTAGGATAAAACCCTACCTCACGGGTTTGTGAAACTCCTCAAGCCAGGAACCCACGCGTAGGCCTCACTGTGTAGAACAATTTTCCTTCTTGTTCAGAAGAGAATCCGGTATGGGTGTGAAAATCCCCAGAAGGCTTTCTCTCTCTAGAAATCACAAAAACCCTCAAAACCTAAGACCTGTTTGTAGGTGAAATTACTTTATGTTTCTCTATTCAAACTTTTCAAAACGAAAGAAAACACGTTTAGTTCTGAGTGAACAAAACAAAATTTGAAAACAAAGAAAATGAATTTACTATTTTCAACATTTATATATGCATCGAGCGCACTTTTGTTGTTTTCCTTGTTTTGGTCATCGAAAACAAGGGTTTATTTTCAACATTTATAACTTCATTTTCAAGAATGGTTTTACAAAAGCAGTTTTCTTATTCTTTATTTCAATCAATTCAATCGCAACGTATTTTCTAAAAATGAAAACTAAAGATTAGAATACATTTGAAAAATTTTCATATTAAGATTTTGGATAGAGTTGAAATTTTTGGAGTGAGCTAAGGGCCTATGTCTCCCACGTTTGGTTTCAATTTGGAAGGTAAGAGGATGACTATTAGTATTCCGTCTTTTCCTCATTTAAAATTTTCAAAATGACATATATGTCCCTTCTTTCCATCATTTTGACACTTGGCACTATCTCGGCTGTCCGTTTTCATCATTTCTCTACTCATGCAACTTGTGTAACATGAGTACATGTTATATGTGACTTTTGTCACATCAAATGTCTTTTTGACACCGATACTCGATGCCTCAAAAACGTGCAAATTCACTGTCTTGGAATTCTCACGAAGTCGACGTGGTAGCTAGTTTGTGAGACAATTCAACGGTGAAATCCGTTTTGTCATCCGAGATCTAGAAAAATTTTGAATTTTAACCGAAATTATGATTTTGCGATTTTTCCAAAAATTGGAATTTTCTCGGGTCTTACAAATGATGTTTGTAAAAAATAATTTAATGGTTTTCAGAGCCTTTATTGATGAAAAGTTAATCTTGTGTAAATGTTGATCTCTCTCGAGCATCGACACCCTATCCCAAGAGTGGGTCATATTGCATCTCTACCTTAAACCCTATAACTCTTGGATGCATTGGTGCCTTAATGCCACGTATAAAACCACAACATCTCTACTCTATGATTGGTTATGTGGAATCTTATTCATGTCCCTACGGTTTATTATCTCTAGATCTCAAAACCTAGCCTAAACATGCTATGTTGATCAAGTACAATCATGGAGTCGAATGAAGATAAGACATTCAATAATAGCCTGAGCGGAATTAAATAATTAAAACTAAAGATTAATCCATGGTTTGGAGAAAGGTTATCAAAACCTTAGAAACCAATCTAAAACATTCTAAAAGGAAAACAAGGAAAAACAAAATGGAATAGAAAACTAGGCGGAATGATGGGGTGTCGATCTCGCGGCAGCTTGCAAACCAGATCTTCAAACCCTAGGCTCTCATCCCTAGAGCCCTAAGGTGTCTCCGCTATCTCTCTCTATCTTAGGTCCCATAGTTTTATGTCTCTCGAGGTCGATTTATATCCCCAGTAAGGAAATCCCCTCGGATGGGCGCGAAATGGATCAAGTGGAATCACTTTCTCATACGTGCAAGTGCATGGAGGGTCCACGTAGGTGCGTGGCTTGGCCATGCATGTTTGTGGTAAAGCACCCAAAAATCTGCTCCTCAGGCACGCAGGTGCATAGGGTCCACACAGGTGTGTGGCCCCATGTGATGCTCCATCTCTTCATTCATTTGCACAGCCATAACTCTCTCACTTGAACTCAGTGCGCGTTCTTGGACTTTTCGAAAGATCTTGAAATCGAGGAATCCAAACACACCCCAGGCTTGGTTTGTTGTTCTAACTCTGATTTGCTTCCTTGTTTTGTTCCAACTAGCGAATATGTATCTCCCTTGTCCGGATTCCAAATTGAGTGATCTTGGTCTTGTTGGAGCTTGTAAAGTCTAGAATGTAATTCTTGGTATTTTAGAGCCATTTGATCCTCCCCATTATAGAAAAATTGAAAAGGTCATATATCTTTGTGTTATTTTCTTTGATTTTCCACTTTTTCGATTCATCTTCTCTCCAAATTCGCACAATTCCATCAAATGGATGACCTAATCATAAATATATGAACATTTAGAGCATTGAAACTTTATTTAACATAAAAACATTACTAAAAACTAAATGCCTTAGGTATGTAATGAGTAGTTTATATACTCATCATTCAACTATACACATGGTTACATTCTACAGTCAAAGAGTTTTCCAACAAAACCTCACACACTCAAATCCGAGTTAAAATGAAGAATTTATAACCTCGACAATTTGGAAAAGAAAATAAGTTGTTGAGCAAAATCCACTATTGAGACCCGGTGGCACACCACTTGTCACCACCCCCAGGTGGCGGCCGGTGGGTGCAGCCTCACCGACATTTTCTTCTCGGGGTGGCCGGGTTATACTCTTCGTTTTGCTCGGACTAATGATGAGATTTGAAAAGCTCTTCGTCTAGAATACAGTAAACTTGGAATTAAGCCATTTGATGTTTCCAAGATGATGGTATATAAATTTATACTTCCCAATG
This sequence comes from Tetrastigma voinierianum, assembly GCA_016808115.1. Classification (NCBI taxonomy): domain Eukaryota; kingdom Viridiplantae; phylum Streptophyta; class Magnoliopsida; order Vitales; family Vitaceae; genus Tetrastigma; species Tetrastigma voinierianum. Next base: position 23,169 of record JAEQBH010004921.1, on the reverse strand, counting down.
ACGCGTTGTGAAACACGATTAATTCTCCATTTGGAAACATGTTGCTCATTTCTTACCAAGTCACTTGCTTTCCATAAAAAATCCTACTAAACCAAGTATAGAGGAAATGTTATGAGTTTTATATGAATATGGATATAAAATTGATAATAGTTGTTTCTTAATCCTTAAGTAAATAATAATGAGAAATAACGATCAAAATATTCATATTACATATTAATATTTCAATTGATAAATAATATTTTAATATCAAATAGTAAATTTTTTTCAAATATTACTATTTATAAATACTATATCATAATTCATATAACTATTTTATATAATAAATTATATAAGAAAAATTATAATAAATACTATAATATATATATATATATATATATATATATATATATATATATATATATATATATATATATATATATATATATATATATATATATATATATATATTAAATAATATATATTTAAATTATTATATCATTATATATATTTATATATATATTTTTATTCTTTAATTAGTAATTAAATGATGTATCATTAAAATGTTAAAAATATAAAGACAAATATATTTATAATAATAACTATAATTTAAAATAATTTTTCAAAAGATATTTAAAATGATCTTTTTTTAACAAATAGTTTAAATAATCTTGACAAACATAAATTCAATTGATATTAACATCGACATATTTATTTAAAAAAAACATCAACATATTTATAATAACTTTATCATTAAGTATAATATAATAATTTATTATCAAATTATATAAAAAAAGTTGTTGCAATATTAGAAATCGTCTTTGAAAAGGGCGAATTGAAGAATAGATCTTTGAAAAACGATTTCTAATTGAAATCATCTTTTCAAAATACGATTTCTAAATGGACTAAAAAGAAAAATGAACTAAAAAGAAATTGTCTTTTCAAAAGACTATATTGAAAAGATATTGAAAGATTGAAAAAATCGTTCTTGAAACCACGATTTCAACTATCTCTTTCTAATCGGCAAAAGCTGGTAGTAGAATTGAAAATATTTTTTTAAACATCGTATTTTAAATATTGTTAACTAAATATATATATAGGAAAAACCCCCTAATAGTCACCGGTTTGAGTCCCCTCAAAGCCATTGAAGATACCATTACCTGATTTATGTACGTAAGTTTGTAAGGGTTTGAAGGTTTTCCTAGAACAGAAATTAAAAGTTCCGACATTTTCTAGACATGGGGTGTATATATTTGTTAGTGGGGATATTCATCACTTGAAGCTGAATATTCCGTTAGCGTAGGAGTTGGCTTCACGAGACATGGCAAGGGTATGGAATTGAAAATGGATTTTTTTATAAGAGTGTCATGTGGAAGCCTGCAATGAAGTTAATCATAATGGTGTTGATAGACTTGGACACAAATTAAAGTCAATTCCCAAACCTAATATTTCAGTCAAGATTTCCCCACGTTCGTCCCATTTCCTCACTTAAAACTTGAAACTATAACTGAATATTAATATTCCGTTAACGTTGGAGTTGAAAACTATGAGACATGGAAAGGGTATGGAATTGAAAATGGATTTTTTTATAAGAGTGTCATGCGGAAGCCTGCAATTAAGTTAATCATAATGGTATTGATAGACTTGGACACAGATTAAAGTCAATTCCCAAACCTAATATTGATCCGAGATTTCCCACGTTCGTCCCATTTCCTCTAGCATAGTATTTTTTTTTTTCTTTAATAAGAAATCCAAAGCATAATCTATTTATATTAATACTTCCTCTCATGTCTCCCCTTAACTACCATCATCCTCCCAACAATGTGACTTCACCAATATTGTTTCGGGTATTACATGTATAATCTCTCTTTCTCCTCCTTATGTGTTTCTTTGTGTGTATGAAATCATATAATCTTGGTGGGAGGTTTTGAATGTAGGGTTTTAATTGGGAATCATCCAAAAGAAAGGAGAATTAGTACAATTTCCTCATCAAATCCATTCTGAAATAGGCACATACGGAATCACTGCTCATGTTTGGCTTCCTCCACCCTCTCGTGCATCGAAGGTAAACAAACACGATACTTAACATCGTTGAGTTGCTGTTTTGTTAGGCCTGTATTAGTTATATATTCAAGCCATTCTTGTATGTTTACTCAATCTCAAATTCTTGTTTCAATTACAGTTGGCTATGGGTTAACCTTGCTTGTTTGTATGAACGATCGCGCTGAGTTTGTTCTTGTTTTTGTTTTTTAGATAAAAGGTGGTCTTGTTAAGAAGAAGGATGATATTCATATTAGACCAAATCTTATAGATGAATTGGTTGTTTAACACGGTATTAAGTCTGGATTGAAGGAGATCGAGGATTCGATCCACCTCTTTGGAATTTGTTCCCTACTTGTTTATTTGAAAGTCAAGGACTGTTTTTGGTGAGAAGAGTTGGTTGTTTAACTATTCGAGGATGTCCATAATACCGATAAAATCCCTCACAAAACTCTCAATTCCTAAAACCCTTAAATATTTGCACACACAAAATAACCTTTGCAAGTCAATCTCTCTACGTAGCTTTTTCCTCTTACTTATTTCGAATATTTATAAGGATATTCATAACAACTATCCTGTGTATAAAGAAACCTAATATTATAATAATATAACAACTAGGAATTATCTTATACAACATTCTTATAAGAGAATGAAATTATCTGAAAAGAGATTTGAGAGCAGCAGAGCTCCACCTTGAACTAAAATTCTTTTTATCTTCATCTTGTGTGCTTCGTAAGCTTTTGTTCTTCTAGAGATCTTAAACTTGGAGCTCTGATATCATTTATTATGAATCGTAAAAGCTTTGACGCCTGAGAATATAAATTCAAGAACAAAGATAAAAGAAGTGTAAATGCATACGAGGGTTTTAATATGGTTCGACCAATCATGCCTACATCCACGGATGAGAAAGAATTTTCCACTATTCTTAAAAACATAAAGTACAAGATTAAAGTATCAAAGCATTGCAACAACTAGGAAAAATCACAAAATTAAAAAACCCTAGAATACTCATAATACCGAAATATCTCACTTGAAACTCTCAATCTACTAAAACCACTTTACATCTGGCACCTGGGAATATAGCATTTACAAGCCAATCTCTCTCTCATAACTTTTTCTCCTCATAACCCATAATATTTATTGAGATATTCCTAACAATTGTCCTTATTCTTTAAAAAGAAATATATGTATAATAATATAACAACTAGGAATTACCTATACAATATTCTTCACAAAAAAATGAATTAATACAAAATAGGAATTTGAGACATATTCTTTTATAAGAGGAATGGTGACTAGGGAGTGGGGGTGGGGTGATTACATGAACAGGCTTTTAAAATAATTTTTTGTGCTCTTATGTTGTTGTGATTTATTTTCTGTTGAAGGGTATTTACCAGGAAGGCTATATGATCTGGACGCATCCCAGTATGGTACCCAAGATGAGCTAAAAACATTGATAAAAGAATTTCACAGCAATGGCATCCAGTGTTGCAGATATAGTTATAAACCACAGGACTGCTGAGAGGCAAGATTCAGATGGAAGATGGAACATCTTTGAGGGAGGAACCCCAGATGATCGCCTTGACTGGGATCCTCTTGCATCATCGATGACATTATAAGTCCGGAGACATAACCCACTAATTCGGAGGCACAGGAAATCGATACTGGAGCAGACTTCAATGGCGCTCCAGACGATCATCAGCTTACCGCGGGTCCAAAGAGCTATCAGATTGGATGAATTGGTTAAAGACTGAAATAGGCTTTGATGGATGGCGATTCGATTTTGCTAGAGGATACTCACCAGATATCACCAAGCTGTACATGGGAAACACTAGGCCAGATTTTGCAGTAGGGGAAATTTGGAATCCTCTTTCTTATGGAAGTGACGGTAAGCCGAATTACGACCAAGATGGTCATCGGCGGGAGCTTATGGAATGGGTGAAAGCTGTTGGAGGTTCAGCGACTTCGCGTTTGATTTTGTAGAAAGGGATACTTCAAGCTGCATTAGTGGAAGGGAATTGCAGTGGTCAAGGACTCCAATGGAGGCCTAGGGTGATTGAAGTTAATACTTTTTTTTTTTGAGAGGAGGAAGTAGCAGCGGAGGCTTTCGTTGATAATCATGACACAGGTTCTACACAAAAACGTTGGCCATTCCCATCGGACAAAGTCATGCATGGATATGTTTATATCCTCACCCATCCTGGCATTCCATCCATAGTAATTTCTCATATATACCTTCTTTTCACTATTTTTCTTTTCCCAGATAATTATTAGATTCATTACCTGTTTGATCAAATTACCCCAATTCAGAATTGAGTTTCTGGTGAACTAATTTCATATCTGCTTACTTTCTTGTGACAGTTCTATGACCATTTCTTTGACTGGGGTCTGAAGGAGGAGATTTCTAATCTGACAATGATCAGGATAAGGAATGGGATCAAAGCCAGCAGCACAGTGCGTATTCTGGCATCTGACCCAGATCTTTATGCTTAGCCGCTATACATTGGCAAAATCATTGCTAAGATTGGAACAGGTATGATGTTGGAAACGTCGTGCCTACAACCTTCAAAATTGCTACTTCTGGAAACAATTATGCTGTGTGGGAGAAACAGTAATATATTTGTCCGTATTCCATATTGAAAATATACTGTATTTCATAATCCAATAAGTCATTGTTTGGCAGCAGTTGAATGTGTAAATTCCCATTCCATTATCAGTATAAATATTGTTCATTTTGTGCGCAGTAGGCTCTCATGAGTTATAATATTACACACACAAAAAAAAAGTCATGCATCTAACATTTGTAATATGACTTCATTAGGCCCTCATAAGTCATAAGTCATAAGTGGCGGAGAGCCAAATAGTGCCTAGGTAGGGTCATTTGCCTCCCTGGAATTTTAGAAAAAAAATTGTTTCTACTGGGTTTGAATCCTTGATCTTTGGTTCAAAACAAAGCTATCTTACCACTTGATTTTCTGGCTCTGCTCATAATTCAATAAAAAGCGTTTTAACATTTGTACCCTCCATTCCCTGATGAAAAGATAATATCTATTTTGAACCTAATAGATCGTCATAATATTAAAACATATTTAAGAAGGCGCGTTTGTCTTTGTAGCATAGATTATTTATTTACTTTTATTTTTTTGTATAACATATTTCTGAATTTTTTTTAAAATTTTTGAATAGAAAAAGCTAAAATATTTGATTTTTTATTCGAGAAAGACATATTTTAAAATCTATATAAATCTTTAAAATCTTTTGAAATCTATATAGAATATTTCAAAATATTTTAAAATACAGAAAATATTTTTAACTTTTAAATCATTATATATATATATATATATTCTATTTTATTTATATAAAATAAATAAATAGATAAATAAAATAATTATTTTTGTAATAATGATAATAATAAATTATTTATCATTTTAATTTTTAATAAATATTTAATATACAATTTTTATTTTATTTTATCACTTAATAGTAAAGGTGATTGGAGGAAAAGACCTTTAGAAAATTCGTTTCGAAATCAATCCTTTATTAAATTTTTTTCCTTATTTGATAAAAATATCCCCATTGTTTTCTTATAAAAATAATGTTCTATTTTTCAAATATATGTAAATACATGAAATGACAAAAGGTTTTTGTCATTATGGGTCATTCTCTAAGAAAAATATGGAGATTATTAGTTTTACAAATTTTGGAGTTATTTAAGGTATTTTAACCAAATATTTCTATTCTTAAAAAAAAAATCAAGAACATCATCTATTACAGATTAAATACTCCCTTTAAATATTTTCAATATATTTAAGATGTCGATTTAAGCATATAAAAAACAGCGACTTAGCACTTAATAGAGAATTAAATATTAAAAAAACAACGATTTAGTATTTAAAACAATTAAGCCTTACTCAACATTAAGCTAAATAAAAGTTTTATTCAACATTAAGTAAAAAAAAAATGCACATTATATATATATATATATATATATATATATATATATATATATATATATATGTCACGATTTAGGCGAGGTTAGTCAAATTGATTGCTAACCCAACCCCGATCCAAATTAAGAAACAATCTATTGGAACTCAACTAAACCTAAACCTTTTTTTGAAAGAAAATAATTTTATTAATTGAAACTATATGCGATTTGGGAAAGTTAGCGTCAAATTGATTGCGGCCCAACCTCGATCCAAATTAAGAAACAATGGTGAAACTCAACTCAACCTAAGCTTTTTTTTTGAAAAGAGAAAACAATTTTAATAGTAAATTAGCAATACATCCACAAAATCAAATTCGCACAAAAACCATATATAATGAAACAAATCGGAGTTAATACCTTAATGAATCTGCATTAAAACCTACAAATTTGATAATACTATAGTGACTAGAATACCTATGACTCTAATTATGCAACATATTAACGACCATGATCTGATTTTTTATGATTGAATGTGCTTTGCCGGTTTGAATCATCCACAAATAAATGATGTATCAAAGGTCGTAACAAGGCGACCTGAAACCACACGCCCAGCGAGGCGACGATGGGAAATCAAAAGCGAATTAAAACTTAGATGTGGTGGGAACCAACCACTTTATTAAGAAATAAAAATTATATAAGGGTGTAGATGAGTGATTTTAGGTAAAGAATGTAGGCGATTTTTGCTACCGCCGCCTTCACCAAAGTGTGGTCCATATACGACCATACTTAAAACATGTCAATGGTGCATTTTTTTTGTCGCCGTCTTCAACAAAGTGTGGTCTATATACGACCACACCTTGAACATGTCGATGGTCATATGTGAAGAAATGTTTATCTGTTAAGGCTAAGATTACCCATAGTCATTCTCAATGCCTCTGTGATGGCGAGGTTTATAATGTTGGCTTGAGCATTGTGTTGGTCCCTAAGTTTGTTCTCACTAGAATACACCATCGTAGATGTGAGAAAGGAGATCTTGGAAGAGCAACCCAAATTCGATTATCAGATTCAATTGAAGAAGAAGCAATGGCTGGTGGTAAGAATCTTTATCTATTTATTCTGCTGCGTTTTGAATGCTTATTTGGAATCAAAGCATGAATGGGTGTGCTTTTCTCTTACATTTGGTATCAAAGCAGTATAATTTTTTTGCCTTTGCCTTGTGATGTTTGAATAAATGCTCAGCAGGAAGTGCTGAAATGGGTACTGTGAATTTTCAGGTATACAAATCACATTTTATTGATGGGAAAAAATGTGGGTTTTAATTAGGGTCTGAAGCGGGTCGGATCCCACTCGTCTGCAGGTTGGAGAAGACCTCCTTTTGGTTGCATGGATAGGAAATCCTTATCCTGGATAATGCAATGTTTGGCCATATAAACCTATGCTGAATAAGTATAACCTTATTATGGATAAGAATAGTAAAATATAAGAAAAAGCTGCCTTAAGGAGAATTGAACCAGGGACCTAAAGATGTTACAAATATCAGCTTTCATGATTGTGGTTTTTCCAATTATCTTTGTAAGTTTTTGTTCCTGGCAATCTTCTTTTTCATCAAAAAAAAAAAAAAATGGACTTAAGGTTCAACGGCCAATAAGAAGCCAACAAGCTACCATTGGGCCACATGCCCAATTGATGTTTAGTCCCAACAATAATTTAGTATATCATATATTGTATGTATCAGAATAATTGGATATTAATTTCATGCAATTAAAATTATTATTTTGTATATATTTTATTATATTATGATAAATGATTTTAAAATTAATATCTCAATTTTTAATGATTTTGGATATTGATTCAATTTATGTGAGCCTATATCATTTTCAATTTATGCACTTAATTCAATCTTGAAAAAAGGCTCTTAAGGATTTGATTTGGATATTTTATTTGAGCCTATATTGTTGATGTGCATAATTTGGATATTATTCATATTTTTATTACTTATGAATATCATTGAAAATTATTTAAATGTCTTGTGATCAGTATGTTTTTGATCAATTAGAGGTTGGCTACAACATCTTTGATTATGAAAAATTATACATTAATTTGTTCTTGGATCACATATATATATTAAGGATATTTATTGTGATGAATTATACCTTACATGATACATTTTATCCCAGCAGAATTTATCCCGATACTGGAGCAGACTTCAATGGAGCTCCAGACATTGATCATCTAAACACACGGGTCCAACGAGAGCTATCAGATTGGATGAATTGGATAAAGACTGAAATAGGCTTCGATGGATGGCGATTCGATTTTGCTAAAGGATACTCCCCAGATATCACCAAGCTGTACATGAGAAACACTAGGCCAGAATTTGCAGTTGGGGAAATTTGGAATCCTCTTTCTTATGGAAGTGACGGTAAGCCGAATTACGACCAAGATGGTCATCGGCGGGAGCTTACGGAATGGGTGAAAGCTGTTGGAGGTTCAGCGACTGCGTTTGATTTTACAACGAAAGGGATACTTCAAGCTGCATTAGTGGAAGGGGAATTGTGGAGATTAAAGGACTCCAATGGAGGGCCTCCGGGAATGATTGGATTAGTGCCGGAAAATGCTGACTTTCGTTGATAATCGCCCGACTTACAGGTTCTACACAAAAACATTAGCCATTCCCATCGGACAAGTCGTGCAGCGATATGTTTATATCCTCACTCATCCTGGCATTCCATCCATAGTAATTTCTCATATATACCTTCTTTTCATTTTTATTTTTCCTAGAATTAGTTCGGAAAGATCATGAGAGTGGAAATGATTGGGTGGTCCATTTCCACGATCTTTTTACTCCCTCAAGTCATGACAGCAGCCTATAACAATCACCTGATTTTCATAAAATTAGTAGATTCGACACCCATTACATCATGTAAATACTTGGTCAAATCATATAAATATTGTCCGTTTCGGGGTTCAAGGGATCCTCATGGCTTTAAAATTTATTTACTAGGTTAAGAGGTGTAGTGTCAAAGAACTTTATCACATATCGATATAGAATGTGTAAACACCACCATGCAATGGGATTGGAGGGCTAACGAACAAACACACACTCCCTACGAGCCAAATAGAACGGACTTTCACACGGGACCGGGGATTGACTTTATTATCATTTATTAACCTGGTCAACCATATAGATATTGTCGCCCGAATCAAGGGGTCATCACGGCTTTAAATCGTTTACTAGTTAGGAGGAATCCATTACTATATAGTTTTGGAACTTTCTCCCTATCCAATTTCGGATGTACAAGATCATGTTCACATCAATGAATAAGAAGTTGAAACTAATTGCGATTCAAAATTGAGTTCTGTAAACTGATTTCATCTACTTGCTTGTGACAGATCTATGACCACTTCTTTGACTGGGGTTTGAAGGAGGAGATTTCTAAGCTGGCAATGATCAGGATCAAGAATGGGATCAGAGCAAGCAGCACAGTGCGTATTCTGGCATCAGACCCAGATCTTTATGTAGCCGCTATTGATGACAAAATCATTGCTAAGATCGGACCAAGGTATGAAGCTGGACACCTCGTGCCTACAAACTTCAGAATTGCTACTTGTGGAAACGATTATGTTGTGTAGGAAAAACAGTAATATCTTGGTCTGTGTTATGTGTATTTGTTATCCAATAAGTTATTGTTTAGCAGGGTGTGGATGATTTGTCACTCCTTGGCAAAATGTTTTTAGTCGAACCTAGGGTCCCTAAAAAGGCCTACACAAGCTCGAGAGGACCAAGCCAGATCCGAGCTTTGTTTTAGAAAAGTTAGGTCATAGGCTTCATTTTAGGTATAGTTTGCTGTATAGGCCGCTGATGAGCCTTCCTCCTATTTCTATGTTATTTTAAAAAAAAAAAACATAATGTAACTCTATTTATAATATATATTTTATTAAAAGTTTATTATATAAATCAAATAAAGGTGTCAATAAGTCCTAACTCAGTTGGTTTAAAGAGTTAGGTTAAATATATGGAAGGAAGGGACTGTAAGGTTCGAGCCGTGAGCAGATTACTACGATGTTGTAACATATCCTATGTGGCATAAACAATTTGATCCCATCATCTCTTGCCATGTGTCATCATATAATTGGTCCCCAAAATTTTTTATTATTTAAAAAAATTAGTTTTATCCCCCACTCCTATCTCCTTCTCCACTAGCGACGCCTTCTCCTCCTCCTCCACCACCATTGTCGCCGCCATCACAGCCGCCAGATTTGATGGAGTGGATTTTTGTAATTCAACTAGGTGGAACCCGCTGCGGGAGGCGTTGTGCTGGCGTTCCTCCTCCTCCTCTTCTTCCTCCTCCACCACCATTGCCAGAGGTGTTGTGCCAAAGCTCAGTCATTCCTTTGTTTGGGGAGATTGCTCCTTTCGATATGTACAAGATCTGACAGTGCGACAACTTTGGTTGGGAAGATTGCTCCCTTCGATGTACAAGATCTGAAAGTGCGTGGTAATCCCAGAACCAACACATCATTTGCTGGCTTTGACGGAGCTGATGGCGATTGCGATTGGAGATAGTGACACCTCTGGCATAAATGGCAAAAAATGAAAAAAAAAAATGGTATCAAAACGCTGCAGTTTGGGGTGCTAGAGCCAGAAGAAAATTCAAACACTGATGTTTCTTGCGCACACGCTGCGGATAGAACGGAACTAGGACCTTTGTTTACGCCCAGAAGGCGGGTTTGGGATGACTTTGGGATTCCTCTGAGAGAGCTGTCTGAGAAATCTCATTATTGGTCTACAGATTTCTCCTTGCTTTTGGATTTGTGAATTTTGTGTGTTGTCTAAATTGAGTTCTGTTTGGTTGCCAAGAAAGTGTAGGAAAAGAAAAAGACACGAAAAGAAATTGTAGAATTGTTAATATTTTCCGATAATGAAAATGAAAACTGCACTTGACTGACCATTTGGGATCATTAAGAAGAATTCTTTATGGATCATGTCAGTTTCTGTCCACCGAAACTGGGAAAGTGGATGTGGAGTTGTTGAAAGCGTGGTTGAGATCGATCATAGTGGGAGAAGGGAAGTAGCAAAAATTTTGAAGCTTTCATTGAAGCATGGAGAGGCTGGAAATATTTGATGACAATGGCCTTAAATAAATTGCTAGTGAGATTGAAATCCAACCGTACCCAGACACCTTTCATGCTGCTCCGGTATAGCATAATATCCTTTCCAAACTTCAAACCTCCATCAGAATGTTGAAGACATCGGATTACAAACCATAGAATCCTTTTCCTTAACTTGGCTTAGGCAGCCATCTCCTTCGTCAAGCCTTCAATGCAGAAGCCTCCAATAAATCTAGATCATTGTGTTAAATAGCCGGCAAAGGCAGCAAGAAAAAATCAAGGTACATCTTCAGATGCAGAGTGAGGGCATGCATCTTCTCACTAACTTACAGTCAAGATATTCAAGCTCAGTCAACCCACCAATCTCAGAAGTGATGTTGCCATCAAAATAGTTGTTGCTCCAAGGAAGTGAGCTAGGAGATGTTGTAAATGGTGGAAGGTATGAGCCTAGTTGTTGCTCAACCTGTTTAATCAACTTATCTTTATGATCGGGCCAATAGGATATGGGACGTTCAAACATGAGATTATTCCTAATTAAACAGTGTGTTGTGTGACTAATTAAAGAAGACCGGTTAAACTATGGATTATTCCTGTTAATTATCCGTAAAAAATAGTTTTAATTATCCAGGCCTACTAAGCACACTGTCCTAGGCTTTCAAGCTGTTCCTTAAAGACCTACCAAATGCAGCAGTACAAAGGCTTGTGGTTGGTTCGCGAGCCTTAACAAAATGCAAAGCTAGACCTAGCCTATTGGCCGATCAATGGGCCTATTAGCGATTCGAGCCGGGTTCGCGAGCCTCGTACTTCCCGGCTAGGTGGCTTGGCCAGTGGAGACCCTAGTCGAAACGCTTTTAGAAGAATCTAGAAAATTGATTATAACAAACGTATGTACAAAAAATCTTTTAATATTATTAAATTACCTAAGGACATTCAATTTAATTAGAAAAGAAAATATTATTATAAATAAATTTTTTTTTATCACAATATATATATATATATATATATATATATATATATATATATATATAAATAGATAAAATAATTATATTTATGATTGTAGGAAAAATTATTTCAATAATATTTATAAAAAAATGGACTAATACAATCATTGTATTATAAAATTCTACATAAATTTTGAATTTCAAGCCAACCAGGCATTGTAAAGAGAAAAAAAAAGGGAGTACAATGGGGTTAAGCAGGATATTAAATTAAAAGAGTTTCGAATTATAGAGTCTCATCTCATGCAAGAATTAAGGAGGAAGATGAGAGCCAAAAGGAAAAAAAGGTATAAAAAATGGTAAGGATATTTTAGAAACCTTTGAAAACCTTTAAAGTGTTTTTAAAGCCATCTTAGAATGCTTCTCTAAAAAAAACACTTGAAATGTTTTTTTTTTAAATCTCAAAGTACTTTAAAACTCTTAGGCACTCATTTTTATTTTAAAAATGCCGAAAGTATTTCGGGATTAGAAACACTTTAAAAAGCAGCGCCAAATGGGTTCCAATTGTGCCTAGTAGGTCTTATGAGTTATGATATTAGACATAAAAAAAAAAAAGAAAAAAAAGTCATGCACCTATCCTTTGTAATACGAGTTGAATAAGCCTTCATGGTTCTAGAAAAAACAAGTTGTTGTGATTTTGTGATTTTCACTCTAATATATAAAATAAAAGCATACAGTTACAAGCGTGTCACGAAATTAAAGTTTATAGACAAGGTTGCGCTAAGAAATCAAACTTCTTAATGTCGGACAACGTGAGTTCCACGATTCCCTTGTGAGTTCCTAAAATCTAATTAGATAATGTTGTAAGACTTTGCAATCTCTAGATGCAAAAAAAAAAAAAAATACGAAAGGTGTTGGGACTTACCTCCGCCCCATTGGAAAGAGATCTGAAGCAAAAAAGACTCATTTGGGATCTTTTTTGGTGCATGGGTATCTCACTCTTGTAATGGTGTCGGAACAAGCGAAACGAGTATTATCTAAACACTTTGGTAGCGGGACCCAGCAGAAAAAACTTTTAATATAGGGAAACCATCATCTATATATTGTTATGCATTAAATCTCATTAATGCATTCTATTAATTCGTAATTGTTATAAAATTAATTTGTAATTTATAGGCCACTATTTAAAAGATGCGTATGACCGTTTTACTGAGGGAAGAGAGAAACCAACATTCTCCCACTTGGTCCATAAATTCAACCATCACGCTAATAGGGGAATAAACATATAAATCATGACAACAAGTCCTCTAAAGTGAGTGTTATATTCCATGTATCACAATATGTCCCTTTAACAACCTTTAACTTTATGAATAAACCCTATGTTTATTCTAGATTAAAACTTAATACGGAGTATTTCTCTATCCTGATATGGTAGAAATGTGTACCTATATGAGAAACATCAAGCTGAATAAGAGTTTCATTAATAGCCGAATATGTACATACGAACTTTGAGATTACCACATAGACTCAGTCCCATTTTGGTTACATGTTCTACGAAATTCGATACGACATGCCTTTAAGTCAGATTTGCAACCATTAACTCGGTGCTTATGTGCTCAATGACCACTTTATGTTCTTTAACACGTTCTCGAATGGCTAAGTACTTTATGTCAATGTGTTTATTTGCCGACTCACTTTTTTTCATTCTTAGCGGAAAAATAGCGATTGAGTTGTCACAATATAAATCTCGGTGGCCTTTGGATAGAATCAATGACTCCCAAACCAGCTATAAACTCTTGAGCCAAACACTGTATGTGGCCTCAAAGCGGAAGCAGCTCTAACCTCCATAGGGGAAGTGGCTGACAAAGTCTGCTCCATGCTCCTCCAAGACACAGCTCCACCTATTAGCATAAAAAATGTAACCTGATGTGGACTTTCTAGAGTCCACTCCAGCTGCGCCGTCAACGTTGGGAGTAGGCGATCACCTACAAATAATTTCAGCAGCAGATACCTTGAATACTCAGCTAAGCGAAGTCAACATTGGCTCCACCTATCTGATCTTACTATCTTTATTTGCTTCTCGCATTGTTTCTCTACTTCAGCTTGAATACGTTAAAGGCTTCCAACGCTTCGTCCTTAGAACGAAACATGTAGAGATACATGTAATGTGGTAGTCATCTAATGAAGGTGATGAAGTGTTTCAAATCACACCACATCCATATCAAGACAACAAAATGTTTGTATGTATAATTTCTAACAAAGTTTTACTCCTTGTTTTCCATTTTTGCTTGTTGATTTGATTTCCCTTAATGCAATCCAAACATCTCAAGTCGATGAGTCTAGAATTGCTGAGTACCTTTCATTCCTGAACCTTTTAATTCTTGAATGGAGATGTGTCTTAATCTCTGTGCCATAATAAGGATGATTCTTCATTCATAACGCTTTTTAATTCCACTAGTTAAACTTAATTTATTCAGCATTCTTATCTTGCAAATGTACTTAATAGAGCCATCACATAGAGTACCATAATAAATAACCGATTTTATTAAAAATTTTAAACTAGTATCCGAGCGATTATAGGAGATTCCTAAAAGTACAAGTGGCGATGTGAAATTAAATTCCTAGAAAACTAGAAACATAGAAGGTCTTCTCGTTACAAATTAAAGCCTCTCGATAGCTCGAACTCACAGTTTCGTGGCTTCCACATGTGAGCTTGACCTCCCTCACAGATGGATGTATCGTTCCTTGCCCGGCGGCTTTTCCGTCAGTAATTTCTCATATATACCTTCTTTTCATTTTTTCTTTTTCCTAAATTGATTCGGAAAGATCATGAGAGTGGAAATGATTGGTGGTCCATTTCCGATCTTTTTACTCCCACCGAGTCATGACGGCGAAGCCTATAACAATCACTGATTTTCATAAAAATTTAGTAGATTCGACGCCCGTTACATCATGTAAATACTTGGTCAAATCCTTATAAGAAATATTGTCGTTTAGGGTTCAAAGGGATCCTCATGGCTTTAAAATTTATTTACTAGGTTAAGAGGTGCTTTAGTGTCAAGAACTTTTATCACATGTAGATATAGAATGTGACAAACACCACCATGCAATGGGGTGGAGGAGCTAAACGAACAAACACCTCCCTACGAGCCAAATGAAACGGACTTTCTTGGACAAGGGATTCGACTTTAATATCATTTGTATTAGCCACGATCGACCATATAGATATTAATAAAGCGAATCAAGGGTCATCCGGCTTTAAAATCGTTTACTAAGTTGGGAGAATCCATTACTATATAGTTTTAGGAACTTTCTCCCTATCAATTTCGGATATACAAGATCATGTTCACATCAATGAATAAGAAGTTGAAACTAATTACCCGATTCAAAATTGAGTTAATAAAGCGATTTGCTCCCACTTGCTTGTGACGGATCTGACCACTTCTTTGGTAGGGTTTGAAGGAGGAGATTTCTAAGGCAGCAATGATCGGGATCAAGAATGGGATCCGAGCCAGCGACCTGATGCGCTCGCCGTCAGAGACCCGGATCTTTATGTAGCCGCTATTGATGACAAAATCATTGCTAAGATCGGACCAAAGTGCTGAAGTTGGACACCTCGTGCCTCACAGCTTCAGAAATTGCCCACTTGTGGAAAGCGATTATGTTGTGTAGGAAACGAGTAATATCTTGGTGCATTGTTATGTGTATTTGTTATCAATAAGTTATTGTTTAGCGGTGTGGATGATTTGTCACTCCTTGGCAAAATGTTTTTAGTCGAACCCTAGGGTCCACTAAAAGGCCTACATGTTTCGAGAGGACAAGCCGATCAGGAGCTTGTTTTTAAAAGTTAGGTCATAGGCTTCATTTAGGTATAGTTTGCCTAGCCGCCAGGCCTGATGAGCCTTCCTCTATTTCAATGTTATTTTAAAAAAAACATAATGTAACTCTATTTATAATATATATTTTATTAAAAGTTTTATTATATAAATCAAATAAAGGTGTCAATAAGTCCCTAACTCGGTTGGTTTAAAGAGTTGGAGTTAAATATGGAAGGAAGGGACTAAGGTTGAAACCGTGAGAGGCGAATTTTTCGATGTTGCTTCAACATATCTATGTGGCATAAGCAAATTTGATCCCATCATACTCTTGCCATGTGTCATCATATAATTGGTCCCAAAATTTTTTATTATTTAAAAATTAGTTTTATCCCCACTCCTATCTCCTTCTCCACTAGCGACCTTCTCCTCCTCCTCACCACCATTGTCTGCCGCCATCCACGGCCGCCAGTTTGATGGTCGTTGCACAATTGACTAGAGTGGAACTTATTGCGAGAGGCGTTGTGCTAGAGGCGTTATTCTCTCCTCCTCTTCTTCCTCCTCCACCACCATTGCGGTGTTGTGCCAAAAGCTCGATCATTCTTTGTTTGAAGTGCTCCTTTTCGATATGTACAAAGATCTGAAAGTCGACCTTTGGTTCGGAGAGAGATTTGCTCTGGGTAATGTACAAGATACGAGTGCGCGGTAATCCCGAGAACCAACATCATTCTTTGACGGACGATGGCGATTACGGAGTGGAATAGTGACACCTACGGCATAAATGGCAAAAAATGAAAAAAAAATGGTATCAAAAAGCCTTTGCCCAGTTTGGGAGTCTTTAGAGCGAGAAGAAAATTCTGGCTCTTGATGTTTCTTGCGCACCTGGCTGCGAGGATAGAAACGGAACTAGGACCTTTCATTTCTTGAGGCGGGTTTGGGATGACTTTGGGATTCCTACGAAGTACACGTACGAAATCTCATTATTGGTCTCTGATTTCTCCTTGCTTTTGGATTTGTGAATTTGTGTGTTGTCTAAATTGAGTTGTTTGGTTGCCAAGAAAGTGTAGGAAAAGAAAAAAAGACTTGAAAGAAATTGTAAATTGTTAATATTTTCCGATAATGAGAAGAAAATGAAAAAGCACTTGGCCACGACCATTTGGGATCATTAAGAAGAATTCTTTATGGATCATGTCGGTTTACATCCTGCAGCGGGAAAGTGGATGTGGAGTTGTTGAAGCGTGGTTGAGATCGATCATAGTGGGAGAAGGGAAGCGCAAAAATTTTGGAAAGCTTTCATTGGAAGCATGGAGAGGCTGGAAATGTTGATGACAATGGCCCCTTAAATAAATTGCTAGTGAGATTGAGAAATCAACCGTGCCAGTTGCTAAATATGACTCGGTGCATAATGTCGCTGAGAAGCCGACCTCCATCAGGAATGTTGAGGCATCGGATTACAAACATAGAATCCTTTTCATACTTGAAGCTTGGGCAGCCATCTCGCCCAGTCGAGCCTTGATACGAAGCCTCAATAAATCTAGATCATTGACGGTAAATAGCCGGCAAAGGCAGCAGAAGAAAAATCAAAGGTACACATCTTGAGGCCCAGTGAGGGGGCGCCATCTTCTCTATAACCACCGATCCAAGATATTCAAGCTCGATCCAACCCACCAATCTCGAAGTGATGTTGCATCAAAATAGTTGTTGCTCAAGGGAAGTGAGCTAGGAGATGTTGTAAATGGTGGAAGGTATGAGCTTTAGTTTCATTTGCCTCGGCTTTGTTTAATCGACTTATCTTTATGATCGGACGATAGGATATGGGACGTTCAAACATAAAGATTATTCCTAATTAAACGATTGTGTTGTGTGACTAATTAAGAAGGCCGGTTAAACTATGGATTATTCTGTTAATTATCCGTAAAAAATAGTTTTTAATTCGCCCCAGGCTGCTAAGCTTTTTGTCCTAGGCTTTCAAGCATTCCTTGAGACCTACCAAGTGCGCCGTGACAGGCTTGCATGGTTGGTTATGAGCCTTAACAAAATGCAAAGCTAGACCTAGCCTATTGGCCAGATCAATGGGCCCTATTAATGGTCCCGAGCCGGTTCGCGAGCCTCATTACTTCGGTAGGTGGCTTGGCCAGTGGAGACCCTAGTCGAAACGCTTGAAAGAATCTAGAAAATTGATTATAACACAAACGTATGTACAAAAAATCTTTTAATATTATTAAATTACCTAAAAGGACATTCAATTTAATTAGAAAAAGAAAATATTATTGTAAATAAATTTTTTATCACAATATATATATATATATATATATATATATATATATATATATATAAATAGATAAAATAATTATATTTTATGATTGTAGGAAAATTATTTCAATAATATTTATAAAAAATGGATTCATACAATCATTGTATTATAAAATTCTACATAAATTTTGAATTTCAAGCCGACGAGGCATTGTAAAGAGAAAAAATGGGAGTACACAAGTAGGGGTTAAAGCGGGATATTAAATTAAAGAGTTTCGAATTATAGAGTACCATCTCATGCAAGAATTAAGGAGGAAGATATAGAGAGCCAAAAGGAAAAAAGGTATAAAAAATGGTAAGGATATTTTAGAAACCTTTGAAAACCTTTAAGTGTTTTTTAAAGCCAAATAAAATTAACTCTCTAAAAAAACACTTGAAATGTTTTTTTTTTAAATCTCAAAAGTACTTTTTAAAATATTACAAGGCACTCATTTTTTATTTAAAAATACTTAGAAAGTATTTTGAGTTAAACACTTTAAAAACGTGTGAGTAAGGTTCCCGATTGTGCCTAGTAGGTCTTATGAGTTATGATATTAGACATAAAAAAAAAAAAGAAAAAAAGAAAAAAAGTCATTACACCTATCGCATGTCACGAGTTGAATAAGCCTTGTGGTTCTAGAAAAACAAGTTATTTGTGATTTTGTGATTTCACTCCTAATATATAAAATAAAAGCATACGATTACAAAGCGTGTCTGAAATTAAAAGTTTTTATGAACTAAGGTTGCGCTAAGAAATCAAACTTCTTAATGTCAGTTTCTTGTGATTCCTAGTTATAAGTGATTCTAAAATCTAATTAGATAATGTTGTAAGACTTTGCAATCTCACTAGATGCAAAAAAAAAAAAAATATAGAAAGGTGTTGGGACTTACCTCCACCCATTGTTGGAAAAGAATGCGAAGCAAAAGACTCATTGGGATCTTTGGTGCACGATCTCACTCTTGTAAATGGTGTCGGAACAAAATGAAACTTGATATCTAAACTACAGTAACCCGAGGGACCCAATAGAAACTTTTAATATAGGAAACCATCAAATCTATGATACATTATGCATTAAATACCATTAATGCATTCTATTAATTTAGTAATTGTTATAAAATTAATTTGTAATTTATGGGCCTTATTTAAAAAAGTCATTATGACCGTTTTACTGAGGGAAGAAACCAACATTCTCCCACTTGGTCCATGGGGTCAATATCACGCTAATAGGGAATAAACATATAAATCATGACAACAAGTCCTCTAAGTGAGTGTTATATTCCATGTATCACAATATATGTCCTTTAATAACCTTTAACTTTATGGACCAAAGCCCTATGTTTATTCTAGATTAAAGCAATGGTATTTCTCTATCACAATGGCCCGAAATGTGTACACCTATATGAGAAACATCAAGCTGAATAAGAGTTTCATTAATAGCTGAATGTACATACAAACTTTGAGATTTACTACATAGACTCAAGTCCCCATTTCAGTTCACATGTTCCTGAAATTCGATCTTGACATGCCTTTAGTCAAAGTTGCAACCGTAACTCAAGTGATTATGTGCTCAGCCTTGCCTACCGTTCTTTAGCGGATTCTCGGATGGCTAAGTACTTTATGTCAATGTGTTTATTTGCCGACTCCCACTTTCATTCTTAACGAAAAATAGCGGTTCAGTTGTCTAATATATCTCTCGTGGCCTTTGGATGAAATCAATGACTCCCCAAACCAGCTATAAAACTCTTGGGCCAACACTGTAAGTAGCTAAAAACGGAAGCGAGCTCTCAACCTCCCGTAGGGGAAGTGGTGACAGAGTACGCTCCATGCTCCTCAGACACGGCTCCACTATTGGCATAAAAATGTAGCTTTGATGTGGACTTTTCGAGTCCACTCGGCTATAAGTGCGTTAGATGGCCAATCACCTCTAAATAGTACAACCTTAGATACCTTGGACTCGGCCATGAAGTCAGCATTAGCTCCACCTCTATCGACCTTACTATGTTATTTGCTTCTCGCATTGTTTCTCTACTTGGCATGAATACCTTAAGGAAACTGCGCGGCCATCCTTAGAGCCCGAAGCATGTAGAGATACATGTAACGTGATCATCAATGAAAGGTGATGAAGTGTTTCAAATCACACCATCCATATCAAGACAACAAATGTTTGTATGTATAATTTCTAACAAAGTTTACTCCTTATTTGCACCCATTTTTACTTATTTGATTTGATTTCCCTTAATGCAATCCAAAACATGTCTCAAAGTCGATAAAGTCTAGGGCCAGCGAGTACCCTTTCATTCACAAACCTTTAGATTCTTGAGATGGAGATGTGTGTCTTAATCTCAGGTGCCATAATAAGGATGATTCTTCATTCATACTTTTTTAATTCCACTAGTTCAAACTTAATTTGTTATAAGCATTCTTATCTTGCAAATGTACTTAATAGAACCATCACATAAAGTACCATATCCAAATAGCTACAAGTTTTAGTAAAAATTACCCAAACTAGTAGAGCAGATTATAGAGTTCCTCCTAAAAAGTGAAATTAAAATGTGAAATTAAATTCCTAGAAAAACTGCAAGCATAGAAGGTCTTCTCCGATTACAGAATTAAAAGCCTCGATGGCTCAAACTACTGAGATTTCGATACCAAGCTACTACATGTGGTACTCCCTCACGAATGGATGTATCAGTTCAACGCCCGGCTGGCTTTCCATCCATAGTAATTTCTCATATATATACCTTCTTTTCATTTTCTTTTCCTAGAATTGGATTGGAAGAGATCATGAGAGTGGAAATGATTGGGTGGTCCATTTCCACGATCTTTTTACTCCCTCAAGTCGCATGACAATGACCTATAACAATCTACTGATTTTCATAAAATTAGTAGATTCGGCGCCCGTTAATGTGTAATCTTGGTCAAATCATATAAATATTGTGTCCGTTTAAGGTTCAAAGGGATCTCTTGAAACTAAAATTTATTTACTAGGTTAAGAGGTGTAGTGTCAAGAACTTTATCACATAATCGATGTAGTGTGATAAACACCACCTCTGATAGGATTGGAGGCTAAGCGAGCAAACACCTCCTGCAGAGCCCAAATAGGCAGACTTTCACAGGGACCGGGGTTGACTTTAATATCATTTGTATTAACCTGATCAACCATATAGATATTGTCGCCGAATCAAAGGGGTCATCACGGCTTTAAAATCGTTTACTAAGTTAGGAGGAATCCATTACTATATAGTTTTAGGGAACTTTCTCCTATCCAATTTCGGATGTACAAGATCATGTTCACATCAATGAATAAGTTGAAACTAAGTACCAGATTTAAAATTGAGTTAACATGGCGATTTCATCACTTGCGTGGCAGGATCTGTGACCACTTCTTTGGCCCGGGGTTTGAAGGAGGAGATTCCTAAGGCGGCAATGATCGAGGATCAAGAATGGGATCGAGCAAGCGACCTTGCAGTCGCGTGTCCCGGCATCGGACGGATCTTTGTAGCCGCTATTGATAATAAAATCTATTTTACTGGTCGGACCAAAGGTATGAAAATTTCGGACACCTCGTGCCTACAAACTTGAATTGCTACTTGACTGATTGGCCAGGAAGCGGTAATATCTTGGTGCGTGTTATGTATTTGTTATCGATAAGTTATTGTTTAGCGGGGGTGTGGATGATTTGTCACTCCTTGGCAAAATGTTTAAATTAAACCTCAGGGTCCCTAAAAAGAGGCCTACACAAGCTCGAGAGGACCAGAGCTAGTCAGAACTGTTTTTTAGAAAGTTAGGTCATAGGCTTCATTTTAGGTATAGTTTACTAGCCCTTAGGCCACGTTGATGAGCCTTCCTCCTATTTCAATGTTATTTTAAAAAAAAAAAAAACATAATGTAACTCTATTTACTAATATATATTTTATTAAGTTTCATATATAAATCAAATAAAGGTGTCGTAAGTCACAGCTTTCAGTTAGTTTAAAGAGTTAGGTTAAATATATGAAGGAAGGGACTAAGGTTCGAAACTTCGTGAGGAAGCGATTACTACGATGTTGCCAACATATCCTATGTGGCATAAACAATTTGATCCATCATCTCTTGCCATGTCATCATATAATTGGTCCCAAAAATTTTTTTTTATTATTTAAAAAAATTAGTTTTATCCCAGCTCCTATCTCCTTCTCCCTTAGCGACGCCTTCTCCTCCTCCTCCACCACCATTGTCCTTCATCACGGCGCCCGATTTGATGGAGTGCGTTACTGGTCGACTAGGTGGAACGCTGCGGAGCGTTGTGCTAAGAGTGTTATTCTCTCCTCCTCTTCTTCCTCCTCCACCGCCGTGCAGAGTGTTGTGCCAAAGCTCAGTCATTCCTTTGTTTGGGAGATTGCTCGCTTTTCGATATCTTACAAGATGCGAAAGTGCGACAACTTTGGTTGAAGATTGCTCCTTCGTGTGTGTACAAGATCTCTGAAAGTGCGGCGGTAATCAGGAATAACACATCATTCTTGGCTTTGGCCAGGAGTGATGGCGATGATTAGAGATGTCAGTGACCTCATAAATGGCAAAAAATGAAAAAAAAATGGTATCAAAAGCGGCTGCGAGTTTGGGGTGCTAGAGCGAAGAAAATTCAAACTGATGTTTCTTGCGCACCGCATTTGCGGATAGAGCGGAACTAAGGACCTTTCATTCTTGACGGGTTTGGGATGACTTTGGGATTCCTGCGAGAGGAAATTTGTCGAAATCTCATTATTGGTCTGATTTCTCCTTGCTTTTGGTTGTGAATTTTTGTGTGTTGTCTAAATTGATTGTTTAAGTTTGCCAGAAAAGTGTGAGAAAAAAAAAGGCAAAAAATTGTAAATTGTTAATATTTTTAGATAATGAAAATGAAAAGCGCACTTATTGACCATTTGGGATCATTAAGAAAGAATTCTTTATGGATCATGTCGAGTTTAATCTACAGCGGAAAGTGGATCAATGGAGTTGTTGAAAGCGTGGTTGAGATGCGATCATAGTGGGAGAAGGGAAGTAGCAAAAATTTGAAGCTTTCATTGAAGCATGGAAATTTGGAAATAT